>MU227831.1:1710850-1724062 GCA_018584345.1 Thuja plicata | reverse complement strand
ATTAGATTAGCATGGGTGAATGGGTTGAGAAGGGTTAGAACCTAGGGTAGAATTGGTTGAGATAGGTTAGGTTGGGGTTTAGGGGAATATTAATAAATGAAATAAACTTATTTAATTCATTTAGAAACATAGAAATTAATTATTTAAACAATGAAATTGTTTTTTAATAATTAGGGGACTATAGCCATTTTAATTAGATTAAATAGGCTAGGGGGAATGGGTTATTTTGCAAGTGGGTATTTGATTTAGGGATTCATTTAATTCATTTATAATTAAATACTATAGCCATATTTGGTTTGATTTGATTGGTTGAAATTGATTTGAATTACATGGCTATAATAGTTAATATAAATCAGTGATAAAAATCACCTTAGGACATTAAATTGATTTAAAGAATTATGCCAAGCAATAATAGGGTCGTTTGGTCATAATCGAGTGTATGATCACACTTAGGGCAAATAGGGTCTATAGTTAGAATAGACCAAATTTAGGTGGTTACACATGTTAGTTTGCATTTTTAGGCTGCATTATGAGTTTGCAAGGGTTTTCCTTCATCTTTATTGTGAACTCTTAATCAACTGTGATCATGTTTTGATCTTCATTTCCTTATCTTCTTTCATGATCTCAATCAAAATTTTCTATCTTAAACAATTGATTATTTTGGGGCATTCTCTTTCTTAAGATAAATTCTCTTTCTTCTCTCAACTTCTTTCCACCTCTTCCAAACTTCTGTACATGCTGGAATCTAACATGTTGGGAGCATGCTCAGACATGCAAACGTTAGAGAAATACAATCAGTAAGTTACACTAACATGTCTAAAGCATACTACAAAAATAAAAAACTCCATCATCACCTCCGATGAGATGAACAAAGGCACCCAAGACCTTGTTGATTTGCTCTTTGAGAGGTGTGTGGGTGTGCTCTCCCAGCACAATATACTAATCCCACTTTGATCTATGAATGTAAGCTAAATTATTAAGATGGATGAAAAACTCAAAAAACATGTATTGAAATCTTGTCTCAAGTTCTCACCATGATTGTATATGCAAAACTATACTATGATGAAGATTCAATGATTAAGCTAGTTTGATATGCAAAGTCTAAACTAAGATTCATTCCATTATGAGCCTAAAATGTAATATCTAGATTCAAAATGAAATAACATAAACTAAGAACTACAATTGCTTACGAAAATACTAAAATGCTCTAGAATCAAACTAGCATAATGACAATGCATAAAAGGGAGATGATTTGCTCTTGACAATGGCTTCTATTTATAAAATTTTTGGAGGAGAGAGAGGGCTTGGATGAGGTGGAGCTCATGTGACATCCAAATAGGTGCCACATGAGGGACACATAAGTCATGCAAGAAGCCCACTTTCCTCACACATGTGTAAGCAACTTTGGATGTGATGGGTCAAAGTGTACTTAAAGTACACATGTGAAGGATCTTGTAAGAGGTGTAAGAGGGTGTAAGAGTTTTAGTCCAATGAAACACTTTTAGAAAGTCTAAGAAGGTGTCATCATAGGTGTAAGAAACCTTGTTGGCACCAAATAAGGATTATTTAGAAAAGATAAATTTTAGAAATTTGTTCGCACATGTGTGAGCAAATAATTAGGACTAATTGGTGTAGGAATCAAGAAATTAGCCTAATTAACCTTAGTTAATTAGTGAGTAGGTTTATTTGGTGAGAGTGATGTGAGGTAGGGTAGGATCTAGGTTTAAATTAGTTTAATCCAAATTAGATTTAGATTAATTATGGTTTAGTAGAATTATGTCATGTGGAGGAATAAATAAATTAACAATTTATTTAAAGGGGATTAATGAAGGGGAATGTATTAAATAAAATCTAATACATCAAAAGGGGTAGTATTTAAATTAAATTCAAATACTAATGAAAGTGAATCATATTTAATTAAACAAATTTAATTAAATAGATGGAAGAATATAACAAATATAATTAATTAAAATTAACTATAATGTTATAAAAATATTAATTAAATTAATATAAGGACAATTTTAGACGTCTATATTTTGTCCCTCTTTGATGCGGCGTCGAAAGTGGCGTTGCGTCAAAAAAAAGAAAATAAGATGCCCCAGAGAGGTCAGAAAAACCTACGGTAGCAAGAGCGGAGGAGTGTGCCCCCTCGAGAAAATAATAGGAAAAAATACAATTTTTAAATAAAATTTTCTCAAAAAGGCAGGAAAACAAGGAAAGCAGACCCATTGCATGGCGTGTCCAAGGAAAATGGAGGAAAAACGGGGACTAGAATGGAGAATGGGGAGACAGACAGAAGAAATGGGTCCCAAGGGGCTATAAATAGTCCACAGGGGCCCATAGACAAGTCATTTTCACTCACAAAGAGCAAAAAGAGAGAAGAAGAAGAAGAGAGCCATGGGAGCACAACAAGAGCGAGCATAGCTTGGAGAGTGCATCCGAGTGCACCAGCGACCTGCGAATGCTGGACCACTAGTGAGTAGTCAAGCACCACCTAGTATTTTATGTATTTATTATTTGTGTAGGTCATTTAGAGGGAAATAAATGCTCCCAAACTGGCGCGCAGCGTAGACGGCAGTCGCTTGACTACCGTTTGCATAGACGGCAGTCAACAGACTGCTGTCCTCGTAGATGGTCGATCAGTGATCGGTGTCTGCGCAGACGGAGATCGGTCGATCTCCGTCTGTGACGGTAGGGGGAGGGAAAAGAGCGCATCGGAGACGACGATGTGTGAACACCGCCGTCTGTGTGGCAAATGAGCGGTGGCCTAAACCGCCGTCTCCGCAGACTAACGTCTGCCAAGATCCACTGGCTTTGCAAACTGGCAACTGTGAAAGTTTGTCATCTGCGAGGGTCAACCGTCATCTACGTAGATTGACCCAAAAATGGAAGAAAGGAGAGGAAGAAGAGGGAAGACAAGAGTCTGGGAGCATTTTTTGATGCCCCAGACGGGCCTGGGACATTTTTTAATGCCCCAGAATGCTATCTGATATCTGACATTTGCTTGCTGACTACAGGAGGAGACCATCACTTTTCGGTCAAGGGAGTGCTATCTAGCGACCATAGAGCTGGAGCAGTAGTTGACGATGGCTGAGTGGGGGATGGTGACATTATGTGATCTAGAGCACGTGTAGCATTGGCCACATCTACGAGCGTATAATGCGCTCATGTCTGCTTTGATAGAGAGGTGGCATAGCACCACTTCTAGCTTTCACTTCCCTATAGGGGAAGCTACTATCACTCTCAATGACGTATGGGGGATCTACAAAGTTCCCATTCAAGGGCATATACCTAAGTACTGCGTGGAGGGATCAAAGCCATATATAGAGATGGCACCAGGTCATAGATTTGTAGATCTACCTATTACACGGCAGTGGATGTTCTAGAAGGGGGCAATGGAGATGGAGTCACGGCCACAACGGTTGGCCTTATACCTAGCTGGACAGATAGGAGGATGAATCATGCCTGATCATGCAGGTTAGGGGTTCCCAATAGGTTGGGCGCGAGTACTAAGCAGTATGGTGGAGGATGGAGACCAATACTGCTAGGGATACATCATTCTTGGCCAGCTCTATTATGATCTACATATGTGTGCCTACCACAAGGGTAGGACACTAGGTCCCAGATGCACGCTTCTTTTGGTATGGGCGTGGGAGTATATTGTGGTCATACGACCGATTAGACACCATGAGACCCGAGCATCTTACGAGTTGTTCGTATGCAGGTATAGACCACCTATCAGTTACGAGGCCACAGATTCAGTGGGTTACTGGTGACAGAGATTGGACAAGATGGGAGATATACTATGGGCACCCTATGCCGGGTGCGAGGCCTAGGGTCACAAGATCCCATAGCAGGATGGATACGCTGAGGATGAGTTTTATGACTTGTACTATATGAGATTTGTGTAGACTGGCTGCTGGCTGATTGGTAGGACAACTTATATGATATCCAGGTACATGTCATCCAGGGTACGAAGGTAGATGGGACAGATTTAGGAGGCAGTGTCGGATGGTTTCCCACATCCGTTGGTGACCCGAGAGGTTGGAAGTATCTGGGGCATAGGTGCAGATTCACGCACAGCATGAGCATCTTTCATGGGGATGATTGAGGTCCAATGGATCAGGGCTCAAGAGTCATTACAGGATGCAGGTGTAGTACCAGCATACACGCAGTGGTGGGCCGCACATAGACCTATTAGACTGACAGTTCTAGGAGTCATACAGGAGGATGGCAGCCAAGGATCGGAGGCGATGGAGGAGGATAGGATGGGGATGATGATGAGGAGGGAGGAGATGGAGGGGCTGGAGGGAGGAGAGTCCAGCCTAGGGTTGTAACACCGAGGCAAAGGGGATAGGTACATATACCTATAGGAGGGCAGCCACCCATTTTTCTCGATGTACAGGTACAGGGGGCCACCAAGATAGAGACAAGAGCCACCTGGATAGGGACAGGTACCACCAGCGGGCTACGTAGCCCAGGATACACATGATACATTCATAACAGAGTGAGATATCCTACAGACTGAGCTAAGTAGAGTATAGGGATTATTGACGATATCTCATGTGACTGAGGTGAGTGCACAGGCTAAGATCCAGCGACTACAGGGATTACTGGCTATAGCACAAGCCACAGCCAGTAGCCTACAGATAGAGCTAGCCCGGGTACAGGGGAGCTAACAGCAGAGACTACTCAGGGGGATAGTGCTCACAGAGCACTAGACATTTTACAGGCTCAGGTGGACAGCGAAGAGTTTTCTATCATAGAGGAGCATGGGGATCATGATGAGGAGCTGGCAGCGATGTCAGTGCAGATAGCGGCTCTTATAGTAGAGCAAGATTTAGCACAGAGACGTGCAGAGGACTATAGGGCAGACCATGATATAGCACGTCTAGCAGGTAGGGCTACAGGTGTAGGACAGATGATGGCGGATTCCATGGCGGCACAGAGGGAGGAAGTACAAAGAGGCCGAGAGGCCGCATATTACATGGGACTCTATTATGGTGCAGTTCTAGAGGGGTCACGATAGCTAGATTACACAAAGAGAGCTCAGACAAAGAGCACCAAATGAGGCTCATATGGATCAATGGGGTTACCGCCACGTCCCAGCAGTGGTGCAGCACCATCGCGACCACCACCATGATGCTACTCAGACCTTTTTCAGATACACATTTTTGACACATTATGTATGATACTGACACTTTTGATATATATACATGGCCTACTTTGGGACTATGGAACTTTGGTTTATGAACATTTATGATGCTATGGATATGACGTGATGTTTATGCAGGATGTATGGATGCACTATGATGTTATATTATATATGTTATATGAGGTTTATGACTGACATGCAGGATGAGATGAATATATGTATGATGATGCTGATGTATTTGTGATACAGGGATGAGATGCGTATATGTGTGTGTGTGTGTGTGTGTGTGTGTGTGTGTGTGTGTGTGTGTGTGTGTGTGTGATGTGATGTGTTAATGCTTATATTTTGTCATGTATGGATGTGATGATGCATAAATGTAAATGTATATATGAATTAATGAATCCTAAAAATGTTAAGGATGTTATCAATGCAACTAAATGAATGAAATGTGTAATGCTAATGAATAATGATTAATAAATGGAATAAAAATGCAACTAAAAATGAGTAATGATTAATGAACTAAATGAACAAATTTAATGAATAATGAACTAAATGGACAAATTTACTGAATAGTAATGATTAATGAATAATGATTGATGAATAATGATTGATGAACTAAATGAACAATGCGTCTATAATGAATGAATGCAATATGAGACATATGAGGACATTGTTTTTGTCTGTATCAAATAGGTCTGATAAAACCACTTAGGTGACTGGATAAGGGGGATAAATAGAAAAAAATTTCCAAGAGCAAAATCATAATGCAATATGACCTAACTACAATGCAAAGACTAACTACATGATGATAGTGGGATTGATACTGTGTTAATGTTGGAGAGCACACCCTAGTTTGTGTTACAAAAGGAGGTATGCACCATGTGCTAGAAAACACAAGTGACATGGTTCCTTTGCGTGGACTAGACTCTCAGAAAAATAGGTTGTTAGGAACAAGAATGTGAGATATCAGATATGATGAGATCTATGAAAGGTTACTCATGAGGAGACGCAGTACATCCAGATCTTTTGAGGGATTTGAGATGCATGAATCCTGCCCCCAGTGAGGCATACATAGTCATAACCGAATATCAAAATATAGATGCACTAACAAACTATGACAAGTAGATCATACCACAAATGACACGTATTTCACCATATACTCACCATAATGAACCAGGATATAAAAAGATCAAGGTTGTCACGATAAGGACATAGTAAAACACAAGATAAAATTAACAAAAAGGCATCCTGACCAAGTGGTCATTTAGTCCAAAAGTTATTTCCATGAACAATTTTGGTGTGAGGATTGATAGAACAGCCGACACCGGAAGGATGCATCCTGATGGGCCAAAGATTGATTGATAAAAAAAAATGAGAATTCGCTGCAATTGCTTGTGAATAGAATGATCATAGGAAATTCAATCTGTCTACTGATTTGGTGTAAAACATTTTTGATCACTATGTCTAGAACAAAGCTTAGTATTTGATTTGGTAAGCTCAGTCGTGCGGGAATCTTTATTGCGAAAGCGGAAAGATGGTCAAAGAACTACCGATACAGAAATGGGTAGTGACTCTTGTTATGAAAGGTGATGCAAGCTATATAGACAAATGGTGAAAACTGATGGTGGATCTGACTACACATGGCACCTAAAATAGGTTTTCACCATGGTACTTATCCATTGTGCCACCGAAGTGGTTTTCACAAATGGACAGATTTATTTCACTTTCTCTTTTGCTTTTTTTATATTCATTTCAAGATTTTGTATTTTTTATGATTTTTTTTATTTTTTTGCTTTTTGCTTTCTTTCGAATGTTTTTGGATTTTCTGCTTTTCTTGATTTTTTTTTTTTTTGAAAATTTTTGCTGTACAACGGACTACGGACTGATCAAGCATAGAAGCGCTTGAGATGTATAATATTTACAGGATTAGGGATTGGATCTCCCTCTGGTGATGTAATCTGATAGGCACCTGAACCATACTTTGTTGTAACAATGAAGGGACCCAACCAATTAGGTTCAAACTTCCCTTTCTTTTCACGATTTTGGAAGTTCTTCATATTGTGCTGCAGGACAAGATCACCAACCTCAAACTAACGAGGCTTGATCATTTTGTTGAACTGAAGGCGAAGGTGATTTTGATACACGTGGAGGTGGTCTAGGGAACTGAGGTGTCTCTCATCAAGGATTTCCATCTCTTGCAAGCAGGAAACTCTATATTCTTCTTTGGACAATAGCTTCTTGAGAGAAATTATGAGGGAAGGGAGCTCAATTTTGATGGGTAGAAAAGCCTTAGTATCATAAACAAGGGAAAAGGGAGTGGCTCCTATGGGGGTTCAAATGGAGGTGTGGTAATCCCAAAGGGCAGGGTTGAGGTGAAGGTGCCAATCACGGCCAGCTTCATCGACTGTTTCTTGAGGATTCTAGGGATGGTTTTATTTGTAGCCTCAACTTGACCGTTGCTTTGTGGAAAGTACTTGGAAGAGGTATGGTGGGTAATGCTGAATTTCCTACATAGCTCTGTGACATCCTTGTTCTTGAAAGGTCCTCCATTATTAGTAACAATGTCCTAAGGAATGCCATAGCAGCAGATAAGATAGTTCAAAATAAACTTCAAAATATATTTTCCAGTAGTGTAGGTGAGAGGGCTAGCTTCGACCCACTTGGTAAAGTACTCTGTAGCAGCTAGGATGTATTTATGGCCGTTAGAATAATTAGGGAAAATTTGGCCACTGAGGTCAAGACCCCAGGGTGATAGTGGGCTGGAGGGATTGGGAGGGAGCGTGTATCAAATCATCGTGTTGTTGACAAGGTACACACTTCTTTACATAATTGTAGGCATCTTGCTCCATAGAAGGCTAGTAATATCCAGTGTGTAACAAATTTTTGGCCAAAGTAAGTCCACTAGAGTGGGCCCCGCAGATTCCTTGATGTACCTCCTCTAAGGATATTTGTGCTTCATTAGAATTTAGACACCTTAAAAGAGTTCCATCGAAATGCTTTCGAAAGAGGGTATCAGCAAGGATTGTGTATCGGGAAGTGCGGCGAATGAAGGTTTTACGTTGATTGGGGGTTAAAGTAAGTGGGTTATGTCCATCGCGAAGGTAGGAATATACTTCTTGGTACCATGGGGAATTGGGATCAACAATTTCACACACCATTTTGGAATTTGGTTTGTCATAGGTAGGGACTGTAAGATTCTCAACAAGAAACTCACACCGAGTGCTGTGTTCTGGCATAGTGATCAAGGACCCAATTGTGGCCATGATATCTACTACTTTGTTGTTCGTACGAGGGATCTGTTTGAAGACTAGCTCAGTGAAATGCGTCTTGAGATCTTCAACTGTTCGGCGATAGGGAAGCTGTTAGTAATAACTGAGAGGGGGGGTGAATCAGTGGCCTCAAAATTTTATCCTTTAAACTTTGATCCACCAATCAATAAACCTAAGATTATTAAATCCCTACAAGATGCATGCCTTGAAATACTTTTAAATAATTAACTATCTGTTGGTTTACCTTGTCTGTCCTTATTCTCCTTAATTACTGATAAGCAGTAAAAATTATTTACTAATACTTAGTAAATATACATAGTATACCAATCAATCCAAAAATGCATATGTAAAATAATAAAGTAATAAACCGTACACACATAACACATGGAATTTAACGTGGAAACCCTGTTAAGGGAAAAACCACTAGGACTGGTACCCCAAATTTTCACTCTTCTGAAATGAGCCCTGTTAGGATCCAACCCTGTTAAAGGTTACAAACACATTGTTAAGTGTGACCTTGTTAGAGGATTTTTATACATAGGTTAACACTTAGTATCTGTCATCTATTTTTCTACCATCCTTGAATCAGCCTTCTTCTTAGACTATCAATAGGCTTTAGGAAACTCTTGCTACCATCCTTGAATCAACCTTCTTCTTAGGCTGTCAATAGGCTTTATGCAAATTCAATGCTACTTTCATGAATCAACCTTTTTGGCAATCTATTAGGATATACCTCAATTATAGAAGATGATTAAGTCATGCTTTGTTAAGAGACTTAATGCTTCAATGGTTAAACTGAAACACAATGACCTATTTCTAATGCAATTTGAATTCCATATTTTTAGATCTATTTAAGTACAATACCTCTCTGATCAATGTATCAATTCAATTCCTTTTAGTTCCACACTCTCTGCTTTGTGATGTTGTGCTTCACTGTTCATCGGTGTCTGCAGAATTCTTTAGCTCTCCCTTAGCTTGATTGATTAGGACTGTATGAAGTTTATCCTTCACCAGTTTCTCTTTAGCATCTTCTTTCTATTCACTCCCCTTTTGTGTATCTAATTCCCTTCGAAAATAAATTATGCTTGTCTCTTATATAGACATGATATTCCTTAATTCTTGATTCTTGATTCTTGATTCTTGGCATGAAAAACAATCCAGCCAATCTGATTTATGGCTTTAACTCCTAATTTATCTCATAGTTATCTTCTTTCCAACTGTATAAATCTTCTTTAAATCAATTACTTAACTGTGGTTGAATAAAATAAATAAAACAACCAGTTAAATCTATCCTTAAGCTCTACCAGCTAGATATTTTGTCATTTTCTAAACTCTCTATTCCATCGATCAATTCTGCAATTCGTTGTTAGTGACAACTGCCAGTTCCATCAGTGTAACTCCAATTAGCTTTGGGATCTCCGTTCGTTGGGCAACTCTATTTTTAGTTCGTCAGGCATCCTATGATTCTACTTCGTCAGGCAACATTGTCTTCTTCTCGTCGGGCGTCACTGTGACTTTTTCTCTGCCTTTACCAATGGTGTGCACTTCATCGGTGTAGTTTGTCACTTAGTGAATACTTGACTTTTATGCATTGTTGAAAGTATAATCATTGTTCCATTGATTCTCTGAAGTCTTTGGCATTATGTACATGACCGTATAGATGATATCAAGTTGACATCAATGACAATACAAACTATTAACTATTTTAATGTCTTGCATCATCTTCAACTTAACATTATCAAACATTCAATCAGTTACATGTCATCAATCTCTCCCTTTGGCATTGATGGCAACATACTATATTATCACACTATACTATTTCTAATATAATATGAAATATAATTGTTGAGATTCATCAAATTACCAAACAATTTGTTTTGATAATTGATAAAAATGTCTGACCACCAGTAAGCTTTGTATTAGCTTAAATTTGATTCTTATAGCTTTCTGTGTTTCTTCTTATGATGCGTTGTGTCCTCTGTTTGTGTCAATTTCTCTCTTTTGACTGTTCTTTTTCTTGATGTTGATGTCTTTTGTTTACAATTTTTATACAAATTCTCTCCCTATGGATATGATCTCTCCCTTTTTGGAGTAATCTGATAATGAATAGTTTATGATAATAATATGGATACATTCTCTCCCTTTGACAACAATGCCAAACAAATATTTTACAAATATCTGACATTAATGTCAAACAACTATTTTCTTCTATCCATAATATATTCCTTGAATTTCCCTTATCCATCATCAATACAACAATATGCTCTAGTGCTCAGTTCTAATATATACATTTCTATATATAGATGTAGCTTTGAAGTCCATCTTTTGCTTGCATCAGTCATGAATGATATTCTGATAATATATGGCTGATGTAGCCTTCAATTCTTTACTGACTGGTAGACATGGGTTTGACCCCAAGTCTCTTTCTCAGGTACTCAAATGTATCCTTGGGCAGTGGCTTGTTGAAGATATCAGCCAATTGTTCTTTTGATTGCACATATTCAAGTATCACCTCTTTTTCTTGAACTTATTCTCTTAAATAATGATACTTGATGGCAATGTGTTTAGTCTTTGCATGCATGACTAAATTCTTGGAAATGTTTATTGCACTGGTGTTATCACAATAGATAATCATTGGTTCTATGATCTTCATATGCATACCTTCCAGCAACTGTTTGATCCATGCAATATTTGAGCAGTTTGCAGTAGCAGTAACATATTCTACTTCTGTAGTAGGCTGAGAGATGCATCCTTGCTTCTTGCTAATCTATTTGACAAGTCTATCACCTATAAAGAATGCTCCTCTAGTTGTGCTCTTCCGGTCATCAAGATTTCCAGCCCAATCAGGGTCGGTAAACACCTTAAGTTCAAATTTTTCTTCTCTTCTATACCATAAGCCAAATTCCTCAATATTCTTTAGATATCTTAGAATTCTTTTCGCATCAGTCATATGTGATTCCCTGGGGTTAGCAAAAAATCTAGCAACAATTCCTACTGCATGTGCAATATTTGGTCTAGTGTGTAAAACATACATGAGTTTTCCTATCATTTATCTATACAAAGTTTGATTTACCTCTGTTGACTTATCTTCCTTTGTTAATTTGCATCCAGTAGCCATCGGTGTTCCAACTGGTTTGGAATCTTCCATCTTGAATATTTTTAGGACCTCTTTGATGTATTTGGACTGTGTAATGAAAATTCCTTCACTTTGTTGAATGATCTGTAGACCAAGGAAGAACTTGATCTCTCCAAACATAGACATCTCAAACTCTTTTCTCATCTCATCAGCAAATGATTTTCATACCATATCATTGCCTCCAAATATGATGTCATCAACAAATATTTCAGCAATCAAAGTGTTAGCATCAATATCTTCTTTCAAATAAAGATTACTGTTTTCACTAGTCCTTATAAATCTAATACTTATTAGATAGGAATGAAGTCCTTCGTATCAGGCTCTGGGGGCTTGTTTCAATCCATACAAGGCTTTGTGAAGTCTACATACCATGTTCCTCTTGTCTGGATCTACAAACCCTTCTGGTTTCTCAATGTATACCTCTTCTTCAAGTATTTCATTTAGAAATGCTGACTTGACATCCATTTGATATACTTTGAATCCTCTGTATGCAGCATAAGCAAGTAGTATTCTTACTCCTTCTAGCCTAGAAATGGGTGCAAAGGTCTCTTCATAGTCTATACCTTCCTCTTGTGCATACCCTTTGCAAACTAGTCTTGCTTTGTTCCTTGTGACTTTTCCATTCTCGTTCAGCTTATTCCTGAATAAAAATTTTGTACCGATGACATTCTTGTCATCTGGTCTTGGCACAGGTGACCATGTCTTGTTCTTCTCAATATGTCCAATCTCATCATTCATAGCACTTATCCATTCTTCATTATCTAGTGCAGCATTGACATATTTTGGCTCAAACTCACAAATTAAGTAATTTGAAATTAAGGACTTCTTTTTCTTGTACCAACTTTCTTATCTCCTATGATCTGGTCCTCTGAATGGTTCCTTCTTACATATCTTGTAAGTACAGGTATAGCTCTTTGTGTATCAGCTTGATCTTCATTACCTTGCACATTATCTTGATCATTATCCTAACCATTGACAATAGCATTCTGACCGTTGATTGCAACATTCTGTTGTTCTGGATTTAAGCATTGTTGCTCAGGTAGAGTTATGGGTTCTTCACAGTATACAAACTTGTTGTAGTCCTCTGGTTCTTTTGTGCTTTCCAGCTCATTCTTTTCTGCAAATTCATCAATCCTCACATTTGCACTTTCAACTATTTTGTTAAAAGCCTTGATTAGACATTTAAAATATTTGCTCTTGGTAGAATACCCCAGAAAAATACCTTCATCACTTTTGGCTTCAAGCTTTCCATTTCTATCATCTTTCAAGACATAACATTGACTACCAAAGATCTTGAAGTAACTTACATTAGGTGTTTTACCATACCATAGCTCATAAGGAGTCTTATTTGTGTCTTTCTTCAATTGTACTCTTTTAAGTGTATAAACAACAGTGCTGACAGCTTCTCTCTAGAAGATCTGGGTGATGTCCTTCTATATCATCAGTGTTCTTGGACAATTAACTATTAATTTGTTCCTTCTCTCAGAAATCCCATTTTTCTATGGTGCTCTTGGTGCAGAAACTTTCTTTTTATACCATGCTCATTATAGAAATTAGTGAATTCATCTGATATAAATTCTCCTCCTCTATCTGATCTCAAACATTTTAGATCCTTACCACTTTGTTTTTCTACCATAGCCTTATACCATTTA
>MU227831.1:1685643-1695959 GCA_018584345.1 Thuja plicata | reverse complement strand
AGCCATGCAAGAGGCCCACTTTGCTCACACATGTGTGAGCAACTTTGGATGTGATGGGTCAAAGTGTACTTAAAGTACACATGTGAAGGATCTTGTAAGAGGTGTAAGAGGGTGTAAGAGTTTTAGTGCAATGAAACACTTTTAGAAAGTGTAAGAAGGTTTCATCATGGGTGTAAGAAACCTTGTTAGAACCAAATAAGGATTATTTGGAAAAGACAATTTTTAGAAATTTGCTCACACATGTGTGAGAAAATAATTAGGACTAATTGGTGTAGGAATCAAGAAATTAGCCTAATTAACCTTAGTTAATTAGTGAGTAGGTTTATTTGGTGAGAGTGATGTGAGGTAGGGTAGGATATAGGTTTAAATTAGTTTAATCCAAATTAGATTTAGATTAATTATGGTTTAGTAGAATTAAGTCATGTGGAGGAATAAATAAATTAACAATTTATTTAAAGGGGATTAATGAAGGGGAATGTATTAAATAAAATCTAATACATCAAAGGGGGTAGTATTTAAATTAAATTCAAATAATAAGGAAAGTGAATCACATTTAATTAAATAAATTTAATTAAATAGATAGAAGAATATAACAAATATAATTAATCATAATTAACTATAATATTATGGAGGTATTAATTAAATTAATATAAAGACGATTTTAGACGTCTACAACTTCTATCTTCTATTCACATTTCACCCCACTTCTTTTCTTCTAATTCAACCTTGGGGCATAATCTTTCATGTTTAATGATCTACCTTGGTTCTATGATCCTTATATCTTTCATCTTACATCAAGAACCTTATCTTTAGTTTGATTTGATCAAATTTATCAAGTTGTTGTTTCTCTTCTATCTCATTTTGATTTCGATCACGAGGGGGCAGTACCTATCAAACTTCAATCCTTGATTCAGCTTTATCAATCCTATCATTCACTCCGCTTGGAGAAACCTTTATTGAGATTCTTCTCTCAGACATGTCAATTACTTATTTACAACGGTGTTGACCTTGTCTTTTTCAATCTGCTTATCTTTGTTCTGATGTCAATTACTTATTTACAACGGTGTTGATGTCTATGTTGTTTTGTGATCCCAAATTGATCTCACACTTCAACTGCATTCTTTAACTACATGTGTTCCTAAAATGATCACACATTAGTCAAAGAGGGGAAAATGTATGCACCCTAAAATGGTCGCCTGGATTGTGGGCCCCATTTATCATTTTATCAATTTATCAATTTCCTGAATCAATACTTTGCAACATTTTCAATTCAAATCAATTTCCTTCATCAAATTGTAATTAATTCAATTATTTCAATATTTCCTAAGGTTTGATCATTTTTATTTAATTAAAATATTTAATCTCCCTTTTAATTAAATAAAATTCATCTTATTTAATTAAAAGATTTAATCTCCCTTTTAATTAAATAAAATTCATCTTATTTAATTCAATTAAATTCCTCTCATTTAATTAAATAAAGTTCTTCTAATTTATTTAACTATAAAGAAAACCCCTCTTTTAATTAAATAAATAAAAATCCCCACTTAAAGCACTTTATTTGATGAAAAAGGAAACAAATTAAATAAAATCTATTTTTCTTCACATCTTCCTAAGTGGTGGGATTTTTGCCCCTTAATCATAGTCTTTGATTTTTGCCTCTTAATCTCAACCGTTCACTTTCTTATAAAATGAGCCCTCTCCTTCTCATTCTAAGATATAGAATTTTTAGGTATTGTTATGCTGCAGGTTTGGAGAGTAATTTTGGAAGAGAATTTAAGCACTCAAGCTTGGATATTGCAACTTCTCTCTTCTTGTCTTCTTCTTCTTGCATCCATGGCTATTCATGTAGATTAGATTCATGTTTCCTTTCATAGATTAAATTTGCATATTTCCTTTCATAGATTAATCATGCATTGTTATCATTTAGATTAATTTCCTTTTATGCATTGCAATCATATAGAATAGATTTCATTTTCATGTATTGAATCTCTCATTTCATGGTGTACTTGCATGGGCACAACTAGGTCAATCTGAGGGCCTTCATCACAAACCTTTGCACTCCATGACTAGAGAGCTATGAATTGATATTTGAGGCCTCATTCTTGAGCAACATTGGATGGAATGATTCATAGAAGTGTGACACATTTTGATCACATAGTTACAAGATCTATGAGTGAGAAAAATCAATATGAAGATCTAAGGTGAAGATCAAGCGGTTAAACATAAAAGTGAAAGTTCCAAGAAAAGTTACAAGTTTCGAGGTAAAAGTGATTTGGTTTATTGAGTTGAGAAATATGAAGAAGATGATCAAATGACTGAGCGCAAAGGAAGGAAAATCAAATTAAGGAGATTAAGAAGCAAGAGTATGTCTATATAAGGAATGAGAATTACACAGAGTAAAGACTACTAACGAATTGAGAAAAGAAGGAAAGAAGCTGAAGAACAACATTTATTGAGAAGAAAAGAGAAAGATGGTGGAAAGTGATAAATTTTGTGTAATGTGATTTACTTTTTGGTTTTCATTTATGGAAACACATCTGGGTTACATATCGATTCCTATAAAGATAAGTTTTGTTGATTCAGAAATCGACTAAGTATAGAAGCAGAGATATAGAAGTATTTTGGATATCGAAGATCGATATCGATGAATTAGGGAAAGTGAGCTTAAAGGAAGATAGTATGGGGTATGTGTGACCTCCATCTAAGATCTATTTGGTTTTGGTAATGTCTACGACAAGTTAGAAAGAATTGAAGACAGACAGACTGCAGCAGAACAGCGATACAAAGCAGTTGGACAGTAGCGAAAATTGAGAGAGTATGACATGGACTCTGGGCAATTAGAGTTGGATTATGGTTGTTGATAACCTAAACTTTGAGTATGTAAGAGCGCCAACTATACATTTATTATTTTCCTTACTAAATGTATTTGTATTAAGAGCCGACTTTGTAATATTTGTAATATTCATATTAGGAGTCGACTTTGTAAAGTTGTGAGATATATATGTAAGATCTTTTTGATAAAGATACATGTTAGTTGGATGAGTATGTTGAGCGAATAGCAGAGCAGAGAATGACAGAGATCATTGATGAACTATAAAGGAACTATCTAAGCACTAGTGATGCTTTTTTTGTTCATGATTGAGAACACTATGTAAACATAATTACTTTGTAAGAGTTGTAAGCTCAGTTAGCCCCTAACAGGGTGTTGTGAACCTTTAACAGGGTTGTAATTCCGTTAACAAGGAAATGTACTATGTAATATTCAACTCCTAATAGGGCTAGGTCTCCTAACAGGGACATTATACTTTAGTACATGCTTGTGGGTACCATCACCACCGAGGTTTTCCCTTGGCCAGGGTTTCCTTGAAAACAAAATATGGTGTTATGAGTAATATGTCATTTTCTTATATTATTTTATTTACTGCAAGTTTATGGTTAATGTTTAAATGGTTGAAGAATTTAATTAAGTGTTACAATATTGATTCACCCCCCTCTTAGTATTATCCAATCCTAACAATTGGTATCATAGATTCTGGCCCTTAGAGAGAAAGTCTAACAGCTTGAGGGAGATCAGAATGGATTTGGACAGTCTGCAAGATAACTTTAATGATGCACTTGAAGACCTTGACAAAGCAAACGCATAAAATGGAGAGTTGAGATTCAACATGCGAAGAGCTAAGAAATTTATAAAGAAACTCAAGGAACAACTTGAGCTTTCTAGAAGTCAAAGACAAGATCTTATGGTTCAAATAAAAGAGGATTCAGATGAAGACAATTCAGATCAAGTGAGGCAACTAAAAGAAGAGAATGAAACTCTAAAACTTGAGAATGAGACTATGACTAAAGAAATACAAATACAGAAGGATGCTAAGAAGAAAGTTGAAGAAGCTTTAAACAGTGCATTATATCAAATGAAGAATGAGGCTGACAACTACAAGAATAAATATCTAGAAATGGAGAGATACAATCAGATTATAAAAGGTGAACTTGTTGAAGCAAAGAAACACATTGAGAAACTCCACACCAACAGTGATTTGATTGATGAACAGAGAGACAAATAGAAACCTAAAGGTGATATGACTGGTATTGGATTCAATGAAGCTGAATGTTCAAAGAACCAGGAAGAGAAATCCAATGAGAAGATTGATGTTGAGAAACCTTCTATTGAAGAACCTAGAGATAGTATCAGACCCTTCAGAGGTAGATGCTTTGGTTGCAACAAATTTGGACACATGAAGAGAGACTGCAGAGGTAATGCCCCTTTTAGAACTTTTTCTAGTTATTGTTTTAATTGTAATGGATATGGGCACAAGAAAGAAGAATGTAGAAAACCTAATCAATTTGGATATAGACAAGACAGTGGAAGAGAATCTACAGTGAAACCTACATGCTACAAATGTAATAACATTGGACACATTGTGAAGTATTGTAAACTGCAAGTTAATCAAGAAAGAAGACCTCCTATATGTTACAAATGCAATAATCTAGGACACGTAGCGAAGTTTTGCAAGTATAATGGATCAGACAACAGAAGAGTACCACATCCTATGAATTCACAGAAGAATGGAAATGATATTGGTAAGAGTGTTGCAGATTTGAAGAATGATTTTGAAAGTTTTTTTAAGAAAGAAAAAGATAACAACAGTGGTAATATATGGAATATCAAAGAAACAAGTGAGACATTAGTTCAGGGAGTGTCAGTAGACGCTACTGGATCTTCGCCTAATGGTAGTAAAATAGAGTCGACCTAATTGGCCGATCATGGCCTTAGGGGGAGAATTGGATACAGACATCAGAATATATTCTGCCCCAAAATTTGTGGATTGAGCTCAAGCAAGCTTAGGTATGAACTTGGCCAACATCAAGAAATATACATCTAAGAGTGCAACATTAGCCGACACATATATTTTGTTCGTGAGATCTAACAGCCGACTGGACAGTATTGAGTAAAGTAAAATGTATGACTTAAACTTGTATAAAGCACCATTTGATGACCTATCTCTTTACCATTTGATGAAGAGCGAGCTAAGGAGATCAAAGAGTAGAAAGATTCAGTCTATTCTATAATTATCGTACGTGATCAATTGAAGCATAAACTCAGAATTCAGCTTAAGAAAGGTATTTACATCATCTAGCTATGGATGCACCTATTATTTTTGATGTTGTAGATTGACCTAGGTACAAATTTAAGAAACATATGTTCAAGTCCTGTGAAGAGGATCCCAAAGAAGCATTTTCTCAAACCCCTTATGGCGTATTACACGTAGAAGATATTAGGGCTTACATACATTGTAAGTATGATATACTGGGAATTTATGAGATATCAATTGAGATGGAGTATATGACTGATAATGGAATCATGAAAGAAGAATACAAACACATTGATCAGTTGAGCATAATGAAAATTTTGGACTTATGTGAATTCGACGAAGATGAATGGTTCAAGATATTATTAAGCAGGGTACATGATTAGTTCATTTGGATAGGTGATCAGCCTGTGAATATTTGTAGTGACCTAATTCATGAAATCACTAGACTGGACAACACCGGAATCATTCTTGTTGCAGAACAACATGTAAAGAAAGAATTTGAAATCCTAACTCACTCTAAATGGGACAGGCAGGCAATGACTGTGAATGACATCTTTCAACAAGATGTGAGACTGATTGTTATGATACTTGGATATAAATTCTACTACAGTAGTAGACCTAACTCATTATCTGTAGGAGTAATCATGATGGCATGGAGAATGGTGAAGGAAAATGTGAAATATAACCTATGCGAAGTTCTGGCACAATAATTTCTTGAAAATGTGAAGCTAGTGAAGAAAGATAGAACTAAGACCTTTAGATTTGGCTCACTGTTGATGCATATGTTTATACACATCGAGCACAAATTTACTATCTTGCACCCTAGTGGTTGGAAATCAGGGATACCTACTGGTATTCTAATTTCATAGAGCTACAAAAGATAGAATAGTACATGGGTTGATGGGGAATTATTTTTTATGATCAAGATCCTTCAGAGACAAATGAAAACCAAGTACAGGATACATGAGGACATTGTTGAAAAATACAAGGATACAATTTGTTTCATAGTTGAAATTGATTGTGTATGTTTTGAAGAAGTCACACCTAGAAATAAATGGTGTTATCCCATGGGTTATGAAGTAAGTTCAGAGGTAATTACCATGCAAGTAGAACATGTTCTTGCATCAGAAGTTGATATATCAAAAGAAAGATGGGGAACATATAAGGATAAATTAGCTAAGGTGGGAGAGGAACAGACTAGAGCTTTGAGGAAAAGAAAATTTGAAAACCTTGTGCATGAATGTGGTGTAAAAGCAGGATTGATAGAAGAAGAACTGAAAGAAGTGAAAAAGAAAATGACAAAAAGATCTCTTGGACTGGAAAGTGAAAGTACCATAGCCCTTCCCACTCCTAAGGTAGTAATGGTAGACAGTCCACCTTCCCATCATAGAAAACATAAAAAATAGAGAACATTACTCCTAGAGTAAACACCAGATCGAGCATGCAAACATCACCTAAAGAACAGAGCACATTGAGAGAAGAGAAAAAAAATTGAGAAGCACATATGGAAGCCTGACATGAAGATGATAGATAAGAGAGAAATAGAACAAGGTAAACTAGTCACAATTGACAGATGCTATGACAGGTATGGATATTCAGACAAGCTTAAGATTGAAGACATTGTGATTAATCATTTACTTACTTTCAAAAAGACTCTATTAGAAATTGAAGGAAGTATACCTAAAGACTTGTATGGGAGATTGGAGACAAGAAAACACTTAGCATAGATTGAGGATGATACAATCACGAATCAGGAAATTGATAACATGTTGCCTCTAATATCCTTACAAGAAAGAGAAAGAATATTCAAGGAATTGAAACCTTTGCTAAGGACCAAGTTAAGATTGTTGAAAATCATGGTGAGGAAGTATGATGAAGTCACTTAGGAAACTCAGAAGGCACTAGAGAAATATTGATGAACACTACTTCTGACAATCCTCCACCTCCTAAGACCACTTCGCCTATATAATTAGGAATGGGAGAAAGCTCAAAAGCAGCTGAGACAAATGCTGAGAAAAGAGAAGTAGATCCACAGCCAGATTTCTATGTTTTTGGTGTGCCAGTGACTCTTGATGCATCACAAGATGAAAAGGATCCATTTGCAGGGAATGTGGACACCTCTATAGAAGATGAAGTAGAATAGAAAAATGAAGTAGAGCAGAAAAAGGAAGAAGAATAGAAGATAGAACAGAAAGAGGATGAACAGAAAGAGGTAAACACATCTTCTATCTCATTGTTGGCAAGCAGTGATGTTAATTTTGATAGCATGAATGAAGATGAGTTGGTTAAATTGGCATTTACTGCACTAAACAAAGTTAAGGAAAGACCATAACAGAAAGGTGACAAAAATGCTAAAGTGATTTCAAGAGCAATTGATACTATGAACAAATTGCTTCCAGTACCTATTATTTTCTAGCACAAAGATGACATTTGATGGACATTATGAGAATTTGAGAATAACACTTGATGAATTTGATGGACATTATGAGAATTTGATAAAGATTGCAGAGGAGAAGGTAGAGAAGAAATATTCAGAGAAGAAGCTATCTAAAGTTTGCAAGTCAATCACATGGGACTTAGGCATTGTGAAAACTTGTTTGACAAGTGCAAAGAGTTGCATTGGACATGGAAGAAAATTGTTTAGCTACTGCATGAATCCTATTATGCATGTTCAGAATGTTGAAGATATTATTGCCAAAGAGAGAGAAACTCTGAACAGTATGATGGATGGTTGTGAAGCATCTTTGCAATTTGTAACAGAGTTAGACAAGGAAGTCACAAGAATTTTGGCAAAACTCGGTGTATTGGATAATGAGAAAGGGAGAGTATTGACAAGATTTAATTTGTTGAAGAGTTTAATCACTCCTAAGCTATCCATACTTGAGGTTCATCTATCAAGCTTGGAGAAAGTGATAGATTCATTGACTAAATCTATGCCCACAAAAGTGAAAGAAACTGAGACCGCATCATTTCCATTGAATGGCATAATTCATATCAGTCAAATATTGTTCAAATCATGGAGTACAGAAGTGAAGATCTTGGAAGATTCCTTTCAAGATATTCTAAAATTGGTGAGCAAGCACTAAATCCTATTATTTTGTATGCACCTTTGTCATTATTGTCAAAGGGGGAGAATAGAGAAGAAAAAAAATATAATATAGGAGAAGAGAAGAAAATGGGAGAAGAGATAAGAAGAGGAAAGAGAAACATAGAGGAGATAGTTTTTTGTTGGAACACTTATTCTTTTTTTTTGAAGTGTTGCCATAAATGCCAAAAGGAGAGATTGTTGGCAAGTGATCAATTTTGTGTAATGTGATTCACTTTTTGGTTTTCATTTATGGAAACACATCTAGGTTACAGATCGATTCCTATAAAAACAAGTTTTGTTGATTTAGAAATCGACTAAGTATAGAAGCAGAGATACAGAAGTATTTTGGATATCAAAGATCAAGATCAATGAATTAGGGCAAGAGAGCTTAAAGGAAGACAGTATGGGGTATGTGTGACCTCCACCTAAGATCAATTTGGTTTTGGTAATGTCTACGGTGAGTTGGAAATAATTAAAGACAAATAGACTGCAGCAGAACAGTGATACAGAGCAGTTGGACAGTAGCGAAGATTGAGAGAGTATGACATGGACTCCAGGCAATCAGAGTTGGATTATGGTTTTTGATAACCTATATTTTGAGTATGTAAGAGCACCGACTATACATTTATTATTTACCTTACTAAATGTATTTGTACTGAGAGCCGACTTTGTAATATTTGTAATATTCATATTAGGAGCTGACTTTGTAAAGTTGTGAGATATATATGTAAGATCTTTTTGATAAAGATACATGTTAGTTGGATGGGTATTTTGAGTGAATAGCAGAGCAGAGAATGACAGAGATCATTGATGAACTATAAAGGAACTATCTAAGCACTAGTGATGCTTGTTTTGTTCATGACTGAGAACACTTTGTAAATAGAATTACTGTGTAAGAGTTGTAAGCTCAGTTAGCCCCTAACAGGGTGTTGTGAACCTTTAACAGGGTTGTAATTCCTTTAACAAGGAGATGTTCTATGTAATATTCAGATCCTAACAGGGCTAGGTCTCCTAACAGGGACATTATACTTTAGTACATGCTTGTGGGTACCATCCCCACCGGGGTTTTCCCTTGGCCAGTGTTTCCTCGAAAATAAAATATGGTGTTATGAGTACTGTGTCATTTGCTTACATTCATTTCTTTACTGCAAGTTTATGGTTCATGTTTAAATGGTTGAAGAATTTAATTAAGTGTTATAATATTGATTCACCNCCCCCCCCCCCCCCCCCCCCCCCCCTCAGTATTATCCAATCCTAAAAAAATACAGATCAAAGAATCTACAGACTGAGAAAGAGATCAATGGAGTATGTGATGCCAGTTTTCAATTGAGCATAAAGGATCTGATCCAAGCATAGTGAGTTGCTAATTTTTATAGATCAAAGTTTACTGTTACTTATTAATATTTGTAAAAGAGAAATGTCTTAACTGAGTGGATTTAACCGTCCTATATGTAAAACCTAGACTTAGGTGATATTCCAAAAGAGTGTTTGAAGACCTCTAACAAGGCCAGTCCTAACAGGGTGAAGATCTTTATAGATTTGAGGTAAATACCCTAACAGGGTCACATTTAGCAAATGTATTTGTAATATTTAACAGGATAAGTTCTTAACCGAGCTTACTTCAAAAGGGTGCATTTTTATTATGGGTTATAATTCCCATAAAGGTTTTTCCCAAATTGGGTTTCCTCGTTAAATCTGGTGCCAAATGAGTTATATCATGTGTTAATGAGTTAATTTGATATTGCTAATTTTGAATGATTGATTGTTGCTTATGATATTTGGTGAATTGGTTATTTACTATAATCAGTACTTACTGAGTGAATCAGTGAGTTTAAGTTTAATTTGTTTAATAACACAAAATGATGAAATATAGAAAATTTAAATTTTGAATTTACACTGTATGAAAAAACATTAATTACAAGCAATAAATGCAAAGTTGTTGACTGATGACATGTAACTGATTGAATGTTTGATAATGTTAAGTTGAAGATGATGCAAGACATTAAAACACTTAATGGTTTGTATTGTCATTGATGTCAACTTGATATCATCTGTACGGTCATGTACATAATGCCAAAGACTTCAGAGAATCAATGGAACAATGATTATGCTTTCAACAATGCATAAAAGTCAAGTAT
>MU227831.1:1668157-1684515 GCA_018584345.1 Thuja plicata | reverse complement strand
AAAATCCATGTGTTATGTGTGTATGGTTTATTACTTTATTGTTTTACATTTCACATATGCATTTCTGGATTGATTGGTATACTCTGCATATTTACTGAGTATCGGTAAATAAGTTTTATTGCTTATCAGTAATCAAGGAGAATAAGGACAGACAAGGTAAACTGACAGATAGTTAATTATTTCAAAGTATTTCAAGGCATGCATCTTATAGGGACTTAATAATCTGAGGTGTATTGATTGGTGGATTAAAGTTTAAAGGATAAATTTTTGAGGCCACTGATTCACCCCCCCTCTCAGTTAGTACTAACAGTTGACTACATACCACGGTTGGATAATGCAGAGGTCGATGATATCATTGGGTAAGCTCGAAGTGATGGCTCTCCACTGGGATCGGTGTTTCCCTCTCAGAGCTTAGAAAATTCACTGAGGTCAATATCAAATGAATAGTAAAAATGATATTTTTACCCTATTTAATCTCAATTTTGGGGTAATTAATTTCATTTTTTTTTTAACTTTTTTATCATGATTCAATCCCTTCTTGGCCATAGTTTGCCAAATGGAGTCCGATTTGACCCAAACAAAAAAATGGTTCTCATCATTGTCATTATTGGAATCAAAATTGAAATTAAACTCCATTATTCTAGTAATTGATGAATATACCAGTTAATCGACACAAACTCTTAATCGAGCATTTTTCTTTCAATTTTTCTTCCAAGGGGCATCATCAATCCTATCAATTAAGTGATCACGTTATCGAAAATTTCTCAACAACTAGAGCATCATCAGGCTTATCTTCAAATCTTCTTCATTAATCAGGTTATCAAGTGAATCAAATTTTCATCAGTTGGGGCATCAACTTCAACAAGCAGCATATCAAGTTGATGATCCTAAATCAATAAATTAATCAATCAATCTTGGAATGAGTGATTTCATCAGGTCCCATATCAAATTGCTTGCTCTTATCAATATCTATGTTTTAATATCACTAGGGTCATATCAATTTCATCGTACCACATCAAATTGATAGTCTCTATATCAGAACATCAGGAGATAATTGACTTCATCAAGATTCATTTCAAGTTAATTATCTTGACTAAGATTTTCAACAATAATCAGTTTCATCGAATCACATTACTCATTTAATCTTGCAAGATCCTCTGACTATAAATCAGTTTCATCACTTCACATCAAACTGGTTATCTGGTCAAGCTCTCAAGATCTTCTTGTCAGATATCAATTTCATCGCATCACATCACATCAAACTGATTATTTGATCAAGTCTTTAGAATCTATCTAACGATAATCGATTTCATCACATCACATCAAATTGGTTATTTGTTAGATCATCTTCAACAATTGGACAGTAATCGATTTCATTATATCACAACAAATTGATTATTTGGATTAGTTTTATCAATCATTCTGGAATCTCCAATATCTCAATCAATTTTCATTCAATCAAGTTCAGAATTGATTTTTAATTAGGAATAGTTTCGTTAGGATCCATATCAAACTATTCAATCAAGCAGATTCTTATCAACATCAGATGTTCTTTGAATTAACGCGCTGATCACACATCAATTCAAAGAGGGGAAAATGTAATCACCTAAAATTGTTCTAGTCTAACCAAAGGCCTAGATATCAAGGGAATTGCCCTATGTCCTAATTAGGACATCAAATCCAGTTCAATATTAATTGTGTAATTGAATTAGACCGATTTAATTG
Source organism: Thuja plicata (assembly GCA_018584345.1). Lineage (NCBI taxonomy): Eukaryota > Viridiplantae > Streptophyta > Pinopsida > Cupressales > Cupressaceae > Thuja > Thuja plicata. Next base: position 1,682,790 of record MU227831.1, on the reverse strand, counting down.
CATAATTCATCAGAAATCAAACATCAAAGACTCATCATCAAAGAAGAGAGAAGTAATTCATTAATTAATCCTAGTCTAATTAATTAAATCAAAATCTAAATTAACTTGGCTAGAGTTATTAATTAATTAAATTAAATAAATGTCCTATTATCCACTCAAGCACAAAAGGACAAATGACTTGGCTCAAGCCAATGAGATCAAATCCACATGGATCACTCAAGGTTCAATCTCAACCATCTCTCATGGATGAATCACAACCATTGAATTCAAATTTGAATTTTCCCTCCAAAAGGAAATCTATAAAACCAAGCTCAATCAAGGCATTTAGGCAGAGAGATTCATAATTGCAACTAGATAATGCTAATTTTCATAGCTAGATCATTTTTGGCATAGACATAATGCTAATTTCATTCTAGGAGCATAATTGAGATCATTTTAGCTTGTGAAACATCATAATTAGATGCATTTGAACATTTTTAGTTGAATCTTTCATTCTAAGACTGTCTATTCAATATGAATTAGTGCTAATATGAGATTATTTTTATGTAAATCAGTTGGATCTTCTTGTGTAGGAAGCAATAGGACGATTTTAGTAGTTTAATGGTTTGAATTGGATTGAATTTGATGTTAACCTACTAACATAATGTCTTATTAGTGTTGTGTGATAGAATTGCATATATACAATAAAAACACATCACAACTACCAATAATTGAATGAAATGTATTCCTTAGATCTAAAAAGCAACAAATCATGTGATACCATATCAACGCACCAATGAAACATGACTTTGGACATAAGTATGGATCTCAGTTTTTTTGGAAGAAAGTTTTTTGGCTCCTTGGAAAAAAACATGTTAGTGTGACACTGAAATCTTAATTATAAACAAGAGACTCACCAAATAAATAATTGTAAATATTGAAAATGATTTAAAATTTCTATATAAAATTTTGAAAAATATAAAATTAGAATGCTCAGCTCGTAAATCCTCTCCCTATTCTATGAGCCCATAGTAAAGGCCTAAACAAGAGTTCAAGCCCAAGAGCAGCCATTCAAAATGCGTGCCTTCAAAATTTAACACTAATATGCTAGGAACTTTTAAAAAAAAAACTCAACACCAACTTGAGGATATTTTCTGAGCGTATCTCGATATCGGATAAGGAAATGTAGCTTCTCATGGCGTGATATGAAAGTCACCCCATTCGAAAGAGAACACGGTTGGTATATACATTGACGAAGCTTTTCGGTTTTATTTGCTTGAGATTTTCTTATGGAATACTAGCTGCTCGATCTCTCATAGTCTACACTCCAATTTTAAAACTTCCAAATTAGGATTTGGGTCATGACCTTGTTTTTTCACCATTTACGAAAAAAAAAGTGATGAAAGCGCATCAACTTGAATTGGTGCTGCAACAGTTAATGCTCTTGTTACATATTGTACTGTTGCTGACAACAGCAGTGATGCTTCTGCTGGTACAGTAGTTGTTGGTGATGATGATGTTGCATTGATGGATATCTTTATCAAGTTGTTTAATAACATCTAAGTTCTGTAAAATCATGCTTTGGGTTCAAGAAATTTGCTTACAATGCTAAATTAGTACAATGGTCTTGTCCTAGGCATTGCTATCCATCAACAGGGCTTGGCCTTGTACTGTAACTATGGCTGTTGTCTTTGGGTTGAGTCAGGATGGAAAACAACAGGGGTAGCAGAGGAGGCATCTGAGACTCTTTTATAAAATGGTGGTGGGGCATCTGTATTAAGTGCACTGATTTTCAATGCAGAGCATCATGAGTGTTTGATATGCTCTGCCCTAATGGTCATGTAGATTCCATGAGTTGTGTATACTTGTTTAGGTATATGCAATTTGGGGAACAATAATAAGGCTGTGGCTGCTGCTTTAGATAGATAGGTGCTGCAATCTATGCCTTTTGCCTGCATAACTGTATTATCACTCATTAAAAATGATGCTGCAATCATGAGCATGTCTTGCTTTCTCATATTTCTATCTGATATGTTTTGTACTTAGCACTCTTGTTAAGATATGGAGATGGCATTGGATTTGAGAGAAACTGAAGACCCAGAAGCTGATGCTCTGAGACTTCTTTAGTTATAGGTGGCTCTGCTTCTACTGGGTGAAGCTGAATTGGTTTAATAACACATCTGGTGTCTGCTCGTGAAAATTGCATGACCAAAACTGTTTTAATAATCTGACCCCAGGAGCTATACTTGTTGTAGATAAAGATAAGTAAGAGACACATACTCTAAGAATTCAGCACAAATCAGTCCTCCATGATGGTTGTTACATATTCTAATGGTTGGGAAGCCAAAATCCTCAGTGTATGGTTTTAGCCTTGATACAAATGGGATTGCCATGTGCCCAAGAGAAATTATATATCTAGGTTTGAAATCCTGTGATTGCATGACGATAGTGATAAGTATATGATAGTGGGTATGGGGCTTTTGTCATTGATTTGTTGGTATGGCCAGATAATGAGTGAATAGCTTTGACTGCCCAACTGTGGGGATGTTTATATTTAATTGGGCATATAGCTATGGCTATGGACTTAGAGTTGGAACTGCCATATGACGAGCATATAAAATTAAGCATGTAGTTTTGGTGGTGGGTTTAGAATACACAACATGGACAGTGCATAGAAAGTCATATTTCAGTTGGGATGGCAATATGATGAGCATATGTCAGTGATAAAAAAGATCTGGTTGTGGGAATGAATAAAGTATATGACAGTAGTTTAGAGCTACTTCTGTGGATTTGATTTAGAATGGCAAGTGGTAAGCATGACAGTGTTTGAGGCTGTGTATATTCCTTTGAGTTGTTAGCCTCTGTTGTGGAGAAAAGTATTTGAGAATAAATATAGAGCACCTGTTGTGGAATTAGTTATTTGACAGCAAACACAGTCACAGTTATGGATTTGAGGTTTGATGGCAAGATAATGAGCATAGTCAAACAATCTCAAATTACGGATTTGAGCTGGGTAGCTTCTTGACAGTGGGTATTGCATATGTTCCTAATTCTGAAGTGAGTTCATTATACTCATACCGCTAGTTGTAAGTTCCTAACCAATCTGGGAATGAATATGAATGACCGTAGTTGCCCTTTGTCACCTATGGCAAATTCAGGTATATCCCAACATTTTGTGAATTTTTAACAACTGCGGAGTTTTCTTTTTTGTGAATTTTCAACAAATGTTGTGTTTTTTTTTCAATAATGGTAATGGTAACTGATGTGTTTCTATGGATTCACATGTTAATATTTCAGTCGGGTAATTAGTTCACAAGAGATCAAATAGTGTGTTTCTGCAGGATTTTCAAAATTGTTTCTCCAAAGCTTCGTTTGACCATCTTTGCTTAAGATTTTATGTACAGCCTGAAACATCTATGCAGGCATGTTAGAAAGAAGAGTGTTTCATCCCCTATCTAATTTACACCTCTATAATTTGTTTACAGGCAATCCTGAAGAGCAGATGGATGATGATGCAGTGGATGAATTTATGAATTACCAACCAGAGTCTAAAAAGAGAAGACTGACAGTTGATCAAGTGAGATCTTTGGAGAAGAGTTTTGAAATGGAAACCAAGTTGGAGCCAGAGAAGAAAATACAGTTGGCTCAAGAGCTTGGACTTCAACCTCGCCAGGTTGCTGTGTGGTTTCAGAACAGAAGAGCTCGTTGGAAAACCAAGCAGCTTGAAAGAGATTACAATTTCCTTAAAGTCAGTTATGATACTTTAAAATCTGATTTTGAGGGATTGCAGAAGGAAAAGGACACTCTCCTTGCAGAGGTTAGAACCTATGAGAAACCATACATAAATCAATGCAATTTTTTTCAGAATGGATTTTGTTTGATTATTTTGTTTACTCAATACGGTTTGTGATAGAATCCCTGCTGACTCTATGAGTACCGAGCTTAGCTAATAGGAAAGGATTGGTCCTCCTAAGATTCATGCTACTCCCTCTGTTAACTAAACTGTGCTTAAATTGCAGGGTAGTTCTTGAGAGATGGGTTATTATCTATTACTACTGACTAGAGATGGTCATTAAAGGAGTGGCTCAAATGTTCGATGCTCTTCGAGAGTTTCCTCCTCTTTTTAATTTTTTGTGTGGAAGGATGCTATGAGAAGCGCAAAAAAGAAGTAGTAAACCCAAGATCCATTCATCTGCTTGAGCTAACAGCCAAAAATCAGGCCAGCTTGCATTTGAATCGAGTATCCAGGACTCCATCTAGTCTTCTATTAGCAAGAGAAATGAGAATAATACAGTCCGGAGATCTGTACCCCAAGATATATCTTATGTAGTCAGTTTATGCCCCTAAAGAATACAGTAAGAGAATTAAGCATTTGCCATAAGAATAGATCATTCATACTTCATTATAAACATAAGAAACATTCATCCACAACACATATATAGGGAATATTCATGATCTTCTTTATATCTTCATATCAAAATGCTGGTCTCAATCCCTGCTGTTATACATAGATCTATTATCTCATAGTTATCAGTTATCTTTCGGATATGATTTACAACTAACATATATACAATATCCAATGAAGGAACATAGACTCCTAGGGTGGGTTATTGATCTATATCTGTTCCGCAAACCATTTGTGGTAGTCTTGAGTCGGCTCAGTTGCTGCTCTTTGTTCTGCTAACATCGTCCTTGCTTGAGAAATTATCTAGTGATGGTCCAATTAAAAAATAACTTTAGAGGATAAGTGCAAATAAACTTTGGGATTTAAATCTATATTAACTTCTGAGGAAAACTGCAGAGAAGCTTTGGTGTTTTCTTTATGTTCTTCCATTTGGTTCAAGTAGGATTAGGTAGTTGAGAGGTCAAACTAGTTTGGATCTACTTATATGAGATTTGAATGATTGAGTAACCTTTTGTTACCCTTATTTTAATTTTATTTCATTGCAGAGAATTTTAAAATGTTTCCAGTTTCTGATTCTGTGGAGTTGCAGTTGGAAATCCTGAAGGGGAAACTGATGGAAGCCGAATGCTGCAAAGGGGATGATCCCAACTCAACGAAAGAAACAAGCATAGTCGAAAACAGCAACAATGTTGAACTGGATGATACAGGAGGAGAAAGCAACATTGACATTAAGCCATTCAGTGATATTGCCCTGCACTTCAAGGAGAAACACAAGGGCATGGAGAAGATTGATATCAAGCCACTTAGGGTTTTGGTGTTGAATGAAAAAGAGGGTTTTTTTAGCCCTGACATTGATTCCAGTGCCAACATGCTGACTGAAGACAAGAAACCCCCACATCAAATCTTTACTCAACTTGCACAGTCTTCATCATCCATGAAATACCCATCTATCAATAACCCTAATATAGTAGGTGGGGAGGGCTCCCATGAGCAAGGCCTAATGCATTTAGCTGAGGCCCTTTGTGGTATTGGTATTCCATCCAAGGCATGTCAGCAACTCTTCAGAATTGATGAGGGTTATCTCCATGAAGAAGCTTGCAATATCTTTGTCAATGTGGAAGAACAAGGTGCTTCCAGTTCTTTGCCATGGTGGGACTACTGGCTTTGAGCTCATAAGCTGCATGATGGACTAGACTAAAGCTTCTAGTAGTGAAATATGTTGCACTTTGTATAGCTACATAGCACCAAGAAGAAAAACTGAACATAATGTCCCAATAAGTCATGATGGATCAGTGTATATTCCTATGGTATTGCACCGAGCCTGCTAGAGCAAAAGAGGCAGACTGTGCAATAAATTGGTAAATTTCAATGCTTATTGATTGTATATTATTGGCTTAAGTCCTTATGCAATTGCACTGGCTGGAGAGGAGAACTATAAGTACAACAGAGATGTTTGAAGAGAGAAAATTTAAGCTGAAGGGGGGGGGGGGGGGGGGGCTTATTATGCATAGCTTCGGGAATCAACTGTGTGCATTTNGGGGGGGGGGGGGGGGGGGGGGGGGGCTTATTATGCATAGCTTCGGGAATCAACTGTGTGCATTTATTTCCTAAAAGTTTGGGATCAAACTCGATCTGAAACATCTTCAAACCAAACAGTTTTGAAGGATAGTTCACTGCCCAATCTGGCCTATAAATTGATTGGTTTAGTCAGATTATCAGAGGTATATGGGATGAGGAAATTGTAAAGAAAAAAGGCCTCAAGGCCTGCTTTTATGTATGCTACATATGTTTCTCAATTATAAGTTGAGGGCTGTAATTCCTGTAAAATTTCATTTGTTTAAAAACTTGAACACACGAGACTAAATTAAAAGCCTAACAAACATCACTACTCAGTAAGACTTAAATCACTAAATTTCTTCCCCACAGATATAGCGAGCTATCAATCAATTGCTGCAGAAATTACCCACTGAAAGCTCTCATGCTGCTAAAATAAATTTCTCTAAACTAAACTAGCATGGAACATCTAATTATTTTTTATAAAACTAAACTAGCATGGAACATCTAATTATTTTTTATAAAACTAAATTTAAATTTGATATTTATTTTATTTTCTAATACTAGTGATTTACTAGAGTCTATCTCTTATAAAATATAATGATTTATTACAATTTATAATATTAAAGTAATAATGATGAACATCAATAGTAGAATTTTTAAAATATCTCTTATTTTTAGTTTTGTTTAGACATATTTATTCTAAAATATTTATCACAATTAAATTTGTTTAATTTCTTATTATATTTTAAAAAATCAACAATTACCATACTTTATAAAAGATTTAATATGAAAACTTATCAACTCTTGATTTTAAAAATATTTAAAATTATGACAAATATATAAACATGTTTCCAAAAATCCATTAATCTATTTATACTATAATTCTTTTCTAAATTAATAAACTAAATATTCCCTATCAAATTGAAACAATTCAACATAAAATGTATATATTTTTTGTCAATTATTAATAATTTATCAATAAATTTTCTTTTTTTAAGAGTGCAAGAAGGTAGCTTCCTATAGAGTACAAACTTTTAAAGGGTGAATCTAGTGCCAATCCAACCACCCCGAATCTAATAAATTTTCTTTTCGAATAACTACACAAATTTTATATTAAATAGATATTCCAATTTTCTTCTTTTTTTTTTTTTCTAATTTTTCAAATTGTAGAGCTTGTCACAATTCCTTTCATGGTTTCTAGCTTTTCTCCTTTTGGCCCTCAAAAGTGAACAAATCTTCAATGTTTTGTATTGTCTTTGATGAACAAACAAATAGTTTATTCCAAGAGATCTTTTGTAAAGTGGTAGATTGTTGGTTAGTTTGTATCTCCCATGGTTGTTATGTTGTATATTTGCCGAACCCATATTGCAAAGTTTTCAAAATGGGTGGGAAAGTAAAAAAAATTATTTGATATTTATTTTGTTTTAAAATTTTAGATTGTAGTTCAATTGATGAGGGCAAAAGTATGTTTCTTGATTGTGTCATCCATCAAGATTCAAATCCCAAAATGTATGATATAAGAGATTGAATATGGATTATAAATATTCAAGTTAAAAAAATTCAAGCAATATTTAAGAAGAATTAAGTGGTCATTTGGACTTTTATTTTAGACTTTCAATATATACATTCAAGTTATAATCTAATGATAAGATCTAAATTAATTTCAATAATGTGATCATTTGTTAATTGTTTTTAATAATATATCAAAATCTTCCTTCATGTCGCCTTATGATGGCCAAATACTTGGACTCACCAGAACGAGATTGATTGTTCACTTCTTTGACCCTCCCTAAGAAATCACAAATTTGAAATTTTATTAGCTCCTGTAGAAAATTGTTTATCCCTCACTTGTCTTGGCTTGTCCACAATGGAACTAAGGCCTAATTTTGGGATGAATCATGGAATGGTTACCCATCTCTTAATCAGATTAGAAATTGGGCTCCCTTGGATGAAACACTATCTAATTCATGGGGGTTCATGTATGTCAATATTTTGAGTTAGATAATCTGGTTTCCTCTGGACTTAAATGGAGGAACTTTTCCACCGTTGTTGCTCCTGTACATCTTATCATAGAATTACAAGTTAAATTAAGTAAAAGGAGGATCATTGTTTCTTCTACTGATGATGAATTAATTTGGACACATTCTCCTTCAGGCCAATTTATTGTCAAGTTAGGATATAATTATTTTCTCCCATGTCATAATGATGAGTTCTGGCCAACTAGGCTTCTTTGGGGCCTAACATGTCTTCATAAGGCCAAAGCCTTTGCCTGGCTTGCGATCCAGGATCGTGTTCTTACTGGTATGAGGTTGGACAGGCTGGGTATTACCCTTGTATTTCCATGTACTTTTTGTGATTATTTCATTGAATCTGCAGATCACCTTTTCCTTCACTGTCCATTTGCACAAGATTGTTGGTATTGGTTGTTTTCAAAGCTAGGGTGGAATTGTGTTGTGGGGCCAGACTTATTGACACATTTTCAAACATGGCCTACTGGTTCTAAGTCTTCAGCATTTGCCCCATTGTGGGATGTATCTCCTTCGATCATAATATGGAACATTTGGCTAGAAAGGAATAATAGGATATTTAGAAAGCAGTTTTCTTCACTTCAAAGTGTCATTGAAAGGACCGAGAGATCAATTTCTAAAAATACCAAGATAGTGCTCCTAAAGAATGTTGATTCCATTAAGTCATTTACTAAGTGAGATTCTTTTATCCACAACACTTGGTCCTTGTTGAATTATCTCCCACCCCATGGCTCCCAAGTTGACAACCAAAATATATTGAAATGAGTTGCGACAGTTTTCTCCCCTCCTCCTTCTGGATTCTACAAACTAAATGATGACGGAGCTTCAAGGGGTAACCCAGGATTATCTGGAGTTCGGGATGTTATTAGAGACTCTAATGGCAAAGTGATTAAGGCGTTGTGTAAGAAGCTTCCTATAGGTTCAAATAATGTTGCTGAAATGGAGGCTCTACTTTTGGGTCTTTTAGTGGCCAAACTTAGTAATATTAGTAATTTGGTAATTGAGGGACACTCTGTGGTTATTTTTCATGCCCTAAAAAATAAAAGGACATTTTGTTGGCCATTGCAATATAGGCTGGATAAAGTTTTGATACTATTGTAAGTCCTCTCCCATTATGAGATCAAAAACTGCTATAGGGAGGCAAATACGATTGTTGATAGGCTAGGAAACAAAGCAATTAACTCTACCCTAGATGTCCAAGAATTCAAGGAATCTTCCCTTATTTCCCTTACATGTACTTGATCCCCTCTCTTCTGCCCCCATCTTCTTTTGGTAATACCTCACATTGCTTCTTGTTACATATAGGACATTTTTGGTGTGCTTTGGAACTTGGGATGCACTTTCAGTACCTCTCTCCTATTTCATTCCTAACTAGATCATTTGGAAGTATTATGGCATGATTATTCTTTGTATGGTTCCTTGGCTTGACTCTCCTCACATTCATCACAAGGGTATGGATCCTATCGCTCTCTGTCACTGTCTGGTGGGCTTGGGATGGGTCTATTTGGTAACATTGTGCATATGTTACTCTATTTTGATATATGATGGTAATATATGGCAAACTTGGTATCAACATTGATTTGGCCCTCCTTACTGCCATCATAGTGGCATCAGTGGCATTGTACATATGCTGCTTTATGTTGATATATGATGATATTACACAACACATTTGGTATCTATATTGTTTTGGTGCTTCTTACATCCATCATAATGGCATTGGTTTTCTGCCAGTGTTTGGTGGGTGTGTGTGGGGTTATTTTGGTATCAACATACCTTACAGGTTGGTACATGTTGGTATTTGACTACTTATATTCTCAGTTCATAAATGATGAAACATATGCCTAATGGTGGCAGTTTGGGTTATTCCTTTGAATGTTTTTGGCATTAGTATTAATTCGGCCCTCCTCACATCTATCATAGTGGCATGGGAAAGTATTACTCTTTGCTAGTGACTGGTGGATGTGGGTGGGGCTAATATGGCAGAAGTATGTATAAGATGGTTGTACTTCATTAAAATTTTGATGCACTATAAATAGATGCTATGTGATGGTAGGCTCACTAGTTTATTCGTTGCTAGCACGAGAGCCTCTACATATCCTTCATGTTGGGAGATAACCTTGCATTGCCAATGGTTGGGGGGATATGGGTATAAGCTACATTTATTATATTCACAAGACTCATATGTGCTATCTAGGCTTTCTCTATGGCTGCCATTGTCATTTTATAAGCATTTTTTGAGATGGCTTACCTCATTGCATGATATCATTGGCTATTTGTCACTTTGTTTTACTTCACTTGTCGTATATTTGATGTTGTGTAAGGAGTCACATTACTATTAATGCTTAATCTATTGTTTAGGCTTCTTCGTACATATCTGGCTGGCTGGTTTAAACGGTGAATTATTTGCACTCTTTTCATATTCCTTGATATTTATTTGCAGCATGCTATCGTGCTGAGGTGCCTTACACAAATTGCATCTATATTTCTCCACTTGGTACTCCACATATATGGCAACAGTGGAATCGATGGCGGTTCACTTTCCACTTTGGCTTGACTTTCACTGGGAATTAAGAGGGTTTATTTATTCTTGTCCTTCATACTGGTATTTATATTGGCATTGGCTTTTGTTATTTTGTTGTAACTCTTTTCTCTGTTGGCTCGATACTCTCCACTATGAAGTACAGGGTTTCACTTCCAATGTTGGAGTGGGAAGAATGATGCAACAATCCTTATGATAGAACCAAATTGGTACAATCTACCTTGTGAGATGATGGTCTTGATTTTATTATGCAGGAGTATGTTAGTACCTCTACTACAGATAGTCGAGCCTTTGCAGGAGGACAATCTTCCTCTCTTAATCTATTTGTTGGTGCTTCTTCATCACATTCTTAATTTGGTACTCTTTTGTCTCATTTTGGGAGGTAATTTTTTTTTGGGTGCGGGCCTGGGGATCATTTTTGTATGGGTTTGGTTGGTATCTCTATGGGCAGATTGTATTTGCTATGGGTTGGGATTCAACAAAGTATTTGAGTTTTTATATGTGTGGGGTTTTGGGGAACCTCTGTATGGGACAATTTTTGCTAGATATAGGATTGCATTCTCGAGCTACGACTGGGGGTTTTCTTCCTAGTTCTTTCCCGCCGGTATGCTCGCATAAACTAGGGCACGTAAAAAAGTTTCTTTTTATTAATAAAATTTCGCGTTTAATAGCATTTACCACTTTTATCAAAAAAAAAATCTTCCTTCGTGTATAAGAGATCCAATCCTTACCAATTCAAACTAACTTCAAAAAATCCAAATCTATCAATCTAAAAAAATTAAACAATATTTAGAAACAATTAAATAAATTATAAATTATTAAATATTAATTTTAAAATAATAATAGACAAAAAATTAAATTAAATTAAATATGTCTATAATATTATTAAAAATAAACCATTATTGAAACTAGTAATAAAAAACTATTATTAAAGCTAAAAATAAAGTTTACCATATTTTAATTTGATTATACAATTAACCTTAGAAAGAAATTCTTTAATGGTACAAATTACTCTTCAAAATCAAACTATAGATATATAACCGTGTCTTATTACTCTGCGCAACATTTGAAATATTGTTTATTTTAATAAGTCAAATTATTCATGCGCCCCACCAGACTTGAACACTTAGATTTGCAAAGGATAGACTTATGGATATTCACATACAAGACAAACTACTAAGGTTAGAAGACTACCTTTCTTAGAGTTGTTTAAATGATTTTAGTTATATTAATCAATGGTATTCGTATATTAATTAATGTTATTTGTAGTAAGGCTACTTATAAATGAGAACATAAAAGTCTAGGTAGAAGTTGATATTAAGCTCTTCCAACCTTTCATTATCAAAATTTATTAATTAATTTAAATAATAAATGTATTAATTAATTTAGATAATATAAATGAAATATTTAAGAAAGTAAATATAAAAGATAAGATATTAGATTTTAGATATAAAGAATATGTTAAATTTTTTTGTAAATGTTGAATTTTAGATATCTTAATGTTAGAAATGGATAGAAATAGAATATGATAGTCTACAATTTGCTTTAGAATCTAAATAGTCAATATATAATATAAGAGGTTGACTTCATATGTTTGGACACTTATATAGATGCGAATCTAATCTTCAACTATGAAAATGATTTGGGACAATAAATAGTTTTGATTCCTACTATGCTTAGTTTGCCTCAATTTTCTCTATATTGAGACTACTGGTATTTAGAATTACTTTGAGAGAGTAACGATTATGTTTTTAGGTGATATGTTCTCTTAGGTCGACCCCTAGAAAATTGTGTAAGAGATTGAAAATAGTACTTTTTAGCCATGCAAATGCCTTAGAATATATGTATGGATTTGGTTTTGTTTATTAGTCGAGAGGTTTTCTACAATCATTTTATGCATGTCATTTATCCATTTAAACAAATTCATCACTTTAATTCTCATTTCTAATTAAAATACAACATTAAAATAGATTGTGCACAACCATTTAGTACCAACATTACCCCACATATTTAGAAAACATATGAAAGGTGAATACACACTAATAAACATGAATAAGGTTAATTTGATAGTATGTGGTGTGTTAAAGCGCAAATAAAGCTACTATGTTGGAATTACTGGAATGATGTACTGAGAGGGGAGGGGTGAATCAGTACCTCTAAAACTTTTATGTGATTAGCCCATTAACCTTTGTGTCATTAGATTTGTATATTCACCTATCTATCTGTTCATCTTTCTTTATGTATGTGAAATCATACCATAAGTTATTTACATGTGTAAACATTCAAGAAACATACATGAAAATAAATAACACATAACACAAGATATGATATCACAGAAAACTCCTGTTAGGAAGTAAAAAATGCAGTCGGGATGTCACCCACAAAACTTCACTATCTGCAGATAAGAAGGGAGCCGGTTAAGGCTTACAATTTGATCACTTCTGATGATCTACCCTGTTAGGAGTATTAGAGTGGAGACCTATTAGGATCTACTTTGTTTGAAGCTTTAGCAACACCGTCAGGTGTGCACTCTATTAAGAGATTTATCAAGAACTTTTAAGTCCACCTTCTACCAAAGGATTTTTGATGTGATGCACTTGTTAGAATGCAACTACATTATAAATGTTGATCTGATAGTATATGCAATCTCTAATTGCTGATAACAGATCCTATAAAGCTTACAATGTATATGTAATCACCTTGAGTGATTGAATGATACCTTATCTCTTCTCTTCGGTAGCCTTCTTTGTGTTCTTGAGAACTGATATGATCTGTTTCTGAACTTTGCATGAATTCACTTATGTTGCTTAGATGCTCTCTGTGGCTACAATCATTTTTCAACTATATCTATTACGATGATTGAACATCTATATAAACTAGTTTCTAGGTCCATTCTTGATTCACGCTTTTCAAGTTTAACTCTAGATTCAAGGTTTATAACTTGACCTTGATCTTTAATTAGTTATGTTCTAGATCCGTTAGGATGCTTTAAAACATTTACAATATACTTTCTTGACCCTCAAGTAACGATTTAAAACAAATTAAAACTCTATAAATAGAATTACAATGTTTTATCTGACGTGGAAAGTCAGATCCACTTTTTGCTGGTTCTTTAACTGACTGTCGGTTCTGATGGTCGGGTTGCTCTGTCAGTCTGTCGGGTTTCTTTCTTACTTTTCTCTGTCGGGCTTCTGCTCCGTCGGTGTCCCTATATTGAACTGTTCGTCGAGTTCCTTGCCTTTTCTACTCTGTCGGCAATGTTCATGAAACTGTACCGTCGATTTAGTGATTTTGGATCCATCGGCGATGTTTCGTCGGTGATGTCCTCTTTTGCTTTGTCGTCGGTTCAACACTTGACAGTGTTCGTCGGGCAATTCTATACTTAGCATTTTTACGACAAGCATTGTCATCTCATCGGGTATGCAATGTGATGTCTGTCGGGTATGCCTATACCGATGACCTTTATCATGTTTTTCACTTAAGTATACTAATGACAAAACTTAATGTCATCAATCTCCCCCTTTGACATTAGTATCAAAAACTGATATGTGCAACATACTTAATGTATTAGTATGTACACCTGTGTATACTTCATCCTTAGTCATTTTATGACTCCCCCTATGCATATGCCAGTAAGTGTAAGTTTATGTACATATAATTGCCTTTCCCTTTTTTTGTTTCCCTTTTTCTGATATTTGATATATTGTACATATCTATTTTGCTGTACATACAAGATACATATCATTTTCCTCATTTTTGCTAATGTAGTATATTGTACATATTGTGTGATGAAAATGTGTCACACTTCTATGGGTCATTCCATCCAAGGTTGCTCAAGAATGAGGCCTCAAATATCGACTCACAGCTTCCTAGTCATGGAGTGCAAAGGTTTGTGATGGAGGCCCTCAGATTGACCTAGTTGTGCCCTTGCAAGTACACCATGAAATTAGAGATTCAATGTATGAAAATGACAACTATTCTATATGATTGCAATGCATGAAAGGAAATTAATCTAAATGATAACAATGCAAGATTAATCTATGAAAGGAAATATGAATTTAATCTAATATGAATCTAATCTACATGAATATCCATGGATGCAAGAAGAAGAAGACAAGAAGAGAGA
>MU227831.1:1655363-1667504 GCA_018584345.1 Thuja plicata | reverse complement strand
TGTGGGAGCGTGAGGCTTTGATTTCCTCCATCATCTTCTCCCATTTTTCTTTCAAATTTTCTAGAGCCATATGCTCAAGTGATATCCTCACATGCATATCGTAGATGTTGTCTACCACAGACATCTCCGGGGTCGAGATCAGATTCCTTGCATCTATAATGTGTTGTTGCAAAGTGGTGAGGTTTGGAAATATGTGAGTCTGCAGCATGGTAACCTCATTTTTAAACTGTGCCTCTGCATCACATATCTCTTGTCTTAACCTGTTTACCTCTGTGATCTTATCATGATGCAACTTTATTGCATTTGCATCAGAGGTTAAACTTTGTGCACTTGTTGTCAGATCTGAATCTAGTTGGGACAACTTTTCACTATTCTCTTTTGTGAAATTTTCAAGTGTGCACATCTTTTGAACTAAGGTAATAGCTTCTGTAATCATAGATTCTAATTGACTTGCTAATTCAGAGAGCTTTACCTTATTTTCTGCCACTTCTTGGCTGATCTTCTCAACTAGTTTGTGTTGATACTTCATCTCTACCTATTCTTCCATTGCCTTCTCTGCATCTACATTTTGAGTGGTGATGGCATCGATAAGAACTGCAACTTGCTCCATGACTGATATGTCATTTTCAACTTTTATATCAGGAACAAGTTGATGTAGTATATCCCTAGCTTTGTCAAGGGATTGGGCTTCCCTATGTGCCTTTTTCATTTTGTCTTGTATAGCTTTTCTTTGACACATCACTCCAAACTCTTGAAGTGTTTCAGTATCTAAAGTAGATACATCCCACTTGGGTATTTTGATCACCTCATCAAGTGTTACAACCAAGATGTCTTTCTTCATTACTTTCTTCTTCTTCTTCTTTGGTTGGGAGATAGATTGGTGAACTACCATTTGTAGATCTTGAGATTGGATTGATTTGGTAGGTGAAGGTCAAGAAGATGAAACTCTTCTTGTTGCTTATGTTCAAATTCCACCTAGTGGTTGTGTGAAGATGTCTCTTCAGTGGCCTTGGGTGTTTCAATAGATTTTTCTTCCTTTTCCTTCATGCTATCATCTTTCTTAACTTCTTCACTCTTTTATTTCTCTTCATCCTTTCTCAATGTTTCATCTGTGTTAGTATCTTCTCCTTTGTCTTTTTCAATAGACAACTTTTGCTGAGTGTCAGTTGCATCCTTCATCTCTGTGTCTGTATCTTTTTGTGTGTCTGATGCATCTTTAATTTCATCATTACCCATGTCCTCGGGTATGCCATCATCTTTCTTAGATGATTTCTCCTGACTTGAATTAATATAAATAGCTTCTATCAATATTTTCATGTTGGTCGGTGTATTTAGGTCTCTGCAGTGTCAGTAAGTGTGTCTTCTCTGTCGGTATTACCTTGTGCAACAGTGATATCTTCATCTTTTTGCACCTCTTATGCAGGGTCTTTTCCTCTAATGTCATTAACAATATTATCCAACCATGTTTCATCATTGACATCCTCATTTATGTTACCTTTTATTGTCAATTCTTCTTTGGTAACCTCTGCTTCATCATCCAAGTCAATATGAGTTGGGCTTGGTGGAATTTGGCTTTCCTCACTTTGATTTTTGTCAAGAGTATTGTCGGGCCATACCTCATCTGCAACTTCAGTCTTTTGGTTGCCGGTTGCATCATTCTCTTCTCTATCCAATTCCACTGATGAATCATCTTGTACATCTTTAGTGATGATGTGTTCTTTCTCCGGGCTATCTTCCTTAGTGGGATTCTTGAGTATTTTACACCACTTCTTAATGCTTTCCTGATCTAGCTCAATTAGCTCCCTTTGAGAAATTTGTATGCTCTCATTTTGGGTGAGAACTCCATTTCATATTTTTCCAGCATTTTATTTATCTCTTCCTTCTTTGAATTAGAAGGCATAAGAGTAACAAGTACTCTTTCTCTTATCTCTTTTTCTTGATGAAGTGCAAATGTCCATCTTGCAAACAATCTATCTGTTAGCTCCTCGGGTACTTCAAATTCTGTGAATTGAAGTGGAACATAATTGTGTTTGCACATTTTAGCAATTATAGCGTCTTCAATTTTATTTTGATCCTCTGGATCAAATTTCAACCATTTCCTAATATTAGGATCTAAAATAGATTGAGATTCTGACTTGTTTTTAC
Source organism: Thuja plicata (assembly GCA_018584345.1). Lineage (NCBI taxonomy): Eukaryota > Viridiplantae > Streptophyta > Pinopsida > Cupressales > Cupressaceae > Thuja > Thuja plicata. Next base: position 1,665,359 of record MU227831.1, on the reverse strand, counting down.
ATATTTCATCAATGATTTTAGGGATCAAGGGTTCTTTCCCTTTTTGTACTTGTATGTCAGCTTCATCCATAGCTGAGTAATCTAGATCTTCTTGAGTTCTATTCAACTTCCTCCTTTTGGTTTTTTTCTCCTTTGGTGAGACTGGTTTCCTCTTGTAGGTTCTCACTCTCCCTTTCTTCAATGGTGAAGGAGTTGCTTCCTTTGTTGTTTTGCTTCTTGTCCTTGAAGCAACAATTGTTCTTGATTTCTTAGGTGGAGGAGGAGGTGGTGAATCTGAATGTGTGGCCTTTGAATCACTCTTTTATGTATCTTCACTGATGGGTGACTGGCCCTCGGTTTCTTCCTCCTTGCCTTCTGTTTCCTCTTCACCTTCTTCAGTAAATGCAAATTTCTTGGTTAAGTCCTTTACCATTTTGTTCTTCTTGTTTAAAATTTTCTTGACAACAAGATCTGACTTGATTTTTTGTTTGGCTTCTTCATAAGTGCCAAATCTTGGTTGCTTACTATCCAATGGTCCATTCAATAGTGCCTGGATGCACTTAGTAGCTTGTCCTATTTTGATCACATAATCTAGTGGTGATAGCCAAGATTTTCTAGGTACTACTGGTTTGATATAGGTAAAATCAGTATCTACCATAAAACATATGTCATCATTGTGTTCTTCTATCAAACTCTCAGGTATCCTTGCTCTAGCTTGCATCTTTTCCTTAATTCCTTTGAAATACTCATTCATTAGGTCATCAAAATATGTACCTAATGATTCTTTGTGCTCACATATCTGTATGGTGACTGGTTTTCTTATGTCCCATACTACTTTGCCTATGGAAGCAAAGTATTCTTCAAAGTAAAAGAATATGCACATAATAAGAGAACCAAACTTACAAGTGTTTGTCCTTGATGAACTTATGGTGTTCATGTTCTCCTCAAGTTGATTTAACAATATTTTCGCAAGATCCGTCTTCTTTCCTTCTTTGATGATCTTGTAGGTTGTGCTCATAGCAATGCTTTTTATGTTGTTCATTCTACTGGCCTGAAAGATTTTATATCCTATCACACATGCACCAAACTTAAGTTCCTCGTCGGTGATGGTGTTAACCTTGAGACCTCTTTTTCTGATTTTGCACCTATCAAATTTTCTACTTCCTTCAAGGATGGGTGCTTGTGACCTTTTGGCTTGTCAGTTGTGGGATATCCATTAACCGCATGAATAACATCTTTTGTTATTCGTTCAGGCTCATCAAGCCACAATGTATGGTTATGCATTCTACTAAGAACTATCTGTATCCATTCGGTCTTAAAAACCCTAGGAAAGTGTAATGCATTTGTCAGACCTTTCACTTCCAGATGCTTGTGCTCTTCTTTCAGGTTTCCAGTTTCATCACATAGTTCCTTATAGGAATTATCTAGATCTAGATCTCCTAATTCTGAGATATTGCAATGTATATAGGACCTTACGTCCTCTACCAACAAAACCCTAGGTGGAGAATCATCGGGTTGCGATGCAATTTCTGGGTGTAATTTGTATTTAGGTTCAACACAAGTACTGTTGCTAATAAGATTAATCATTTTCTTCTTATCCTCTTTCAATTTTTCTATTCTTGAAGTAGATGCCATCGTATTTTGAAATTTAGGGCTTTCCATAAATCAAACAGTGCGGTCAGTGATTGTAGGTACTTACTGAATCTCTGTGATCGCTCGTGAATCTATTGAGTCATGTTTGAATCTTGTTGAGGTTGCTCTTCAATCTATTCTTCAATCACTCTGCTTAGCTCTGCTTCGTTTCTCAAAAATTGTGGGTGCGAAATGAGTTCTTCCATCGCGCTTTTATAATGTTTATGCCCTAAGTTGTCATTAATGCCCAACAAATCGTCGGTGTACAAAGACTGAGTTTGTCGATTGAGGCATAAATAACATCGTCGATGCAAGCACAAAGTTTTAGGGTAGCTAGCAACTTTGGTGTTTTCACCGATGATTGTCAGTAAGATGGCGACGACAACCTCTTTCGGCTCAAAGATCAACGATGTCTCTCGGTTACACTTAGCGACTTGGCTTTTGTGTAATGCCCGATACATTTCAGTAAGTAGTGTCAACTTTACTGTGTGTGTTCACCGATGTTTATTTGTACCCTTTTACGTATGGAATTGTTTTTTCAATAACATTACAAGTAACAATATAGCGCATCTTCAATAATGCTAATTTTGTCAATATTATCAATGTATAATGGAACTGATGCATAATATAACTTGTCATAATGTAGTTCCATACTTACTTGTGCAACTTAGTTGGGAATAGTGATGCAACCAGATCCATTGGATGGGGTGTCATCATTTGCATTGCTTGTTCCAGCACCTTCAGTGTTTGTAGCTTTTATCCACATCTTGTTTCTCATTTTCTTGATGTCATCAACGGTGTTTCCATTGGGATAAGTGCTTGTGTCTATCAGTCAGTCTTTGCAATATTTTATCACATGTCCAACCTTATGACAATGTAAACATGCAATACCTAGATTGGTCCATCCTCTTGGTCTTTTAGTCCATTTTCTCATATAGTTGGCAGAAATATGACCATACCTTCCACATGTTGTGTAGTTTACCCATGTGTTATAGTCCCAAACATATGAGTTACCGATTCTTGTCGGTTTGTAGCCATTATCAGGTTCTTTAGGTGTCCATGCTTTCTTGTTATTTTTCTAGCACTCATGATGTGTATGTCCATTCATTTTGCAGGTAGGACAGTACTTTCCCATTTAGGTTTCCTTCTTTGGATTTGTCACCTTGGATTTGCATTCATGTGCCTTGTGTCCTTTCTTGTGACATTTATAACAATTACCAATGAAAGTAGATTGTGATTGAGGAATACCTTTCATTTTGTTTCTGCAAATGTTTGAGGTGTGGCTTGGTGTTCCATAGTGATTGCATGACAGCTTCTTGGTTCTTAGAGTTGCATAAACATTCCTTTGATCTGATTGATTAGATGATTCTCCATTTTCGGTGTACCCTATACCTATGTAGTTGTTGACTATTCTTTGTCCATCAAGAAAATCATCCATTCTTTTATTGTTGTCTTCAGATTTCTTGATTAATTCATTGTGTTGATTCTGAATTCTGACTTCATGCTTTAGCTTCTCATTCTCTTCTCTTAGCTCACCGATGATCTATATTCTTTCAATGAGTTCAGTATTTAATCTATTTGCCTCTTGACTCATAAGAATGATCTGATTGATAATCTCATGGTGATGATCAGTAAGTCTTTGAATATCTGATTCTTTTTCTTGTAGCTTCTTTGTGATTTTACTCCTATCCTTAATAGCCAATGTTCTCTCTGATTCAACCTTTCTTGAATCATTCATGACATCAATCATTTTTACCATCTGAGTCTCTTGACCGATTTGCAACATCTTGATTTTCTTTGTCAGATGTAGATTGATCTCTTTTAGACTTGTAATCTCTTCTACTGATGTGTCAGATGCTTTGCTTGTTGTTGATTCAGCTGAGTTGAAGTAATTTGGGATCTCCTCTTCTTGATAATCTTTTTCATTAAGCCTAGTTGCCATAATCTTTCTTTCATCAATCAACTTTCTCATACTTACTCGCACCTCTTTGTACTGCTCATAGTAAATATGAATTTGTAACTGCTCATTCTCAATAGTCTTGTCCAGTATGTACTTTTCCATTGTCTTGATATTTTCTCTTAAGTCTTTAATCTTTTCAAGAGAGAGACTTAGCTCTGATACCAATTTTTGGAATTACTGGAATGATGTACTGAGAAGGGAGGGGTGAATCAGTACCTCTAAAATTTTTATGTGATTAGCCCATTAACCTTTGTGTCATTAGATTTGTATATTCACCTATCTATATGTTCATCTTTCTTTATGTATGTGAAATCATACCATAAGTTCTTTACATGTGTAAACATTTAAGAAACATACATGAAAATAAATAACACATAACACAAGATATGATATTGCAGAAAAATCCTGTTAGAAAGTAAAAACTATGGTGGGGATGTCACCCACAAAACTTCACTATCTGCAGATAAGAAGGGAGCTGGTTAAGGCTTACAATTTGATCACTTCTGATGATCTACCCTGTTAGGAGTTATAGAGTGGAAACCTATTAGGATCTACTTTATTTGAAGCTTTAGCAACACCGTTAGGTGTGCACTCTGTTAAGAGATTTATCAAGAACTGTTAAGTCCACCTTCTACTAAAGGATTTCTGATGTGAGGCACTTGTTAGAATGCAACTACATTATAAATTTTGATCTGATAGTATATGCAATCTCTAATTGTTGATGACAGATCCTATAAAGCTTACAGTGTATATGTAATCACCTTGAGTGATTGAATGATACCTTGTCTCTACTCGTCGGTAGCCTTCTCTGTGTTCTTGAGAACTGATATGACCTGTTTCTGAACTTTGCATGAATTCACTTCTGCTTCTTAGATGCTCTCCGTGGCTATAATCATTTTCAACTATATCTATTACAATGATTGAACATCTATATATATTAGTTTCTAGGTCCATTCTTGATTCATGCTTTTCAAGTTTAACTCTAGATTCAAGGTTTACAACTTGACCTTGATCTTTAGTTAGTTATGTTTTAGATCCGTTAGGATGCTTTAAAACATTTACAATATACTTTCTTGACCCTCAAGTAATGATTTAAAACAAATTAAAACTCTATAAATAGAATTACAATGTTTTATCTGACGTGAAAAGTCAGATCCACTTTTTGTGGGTTCTTTAACTGATTGTCGGTTCTGATGGTCAGGCTGCTCTGTCAGTCTATCGGGTTTCTTTCTTTCTTTGCTCTGTCGGGCTTCTACTCCATCGGTGTCCCTATATTGAATTGTTCGTTGGGTTCCTTACCTTTTCTGCTTTGTCAGTGGTGTTCATAAAATTGTACCGTCAGTTTAGTGATTTTGGATCTGTCGGCGATGTTTCATTGGTGATGTCCTCTTTTTCTTTGTCGTCAGTTCAACACTTGACAGTGTTCGTCGGGCAATTCTATACTTAGCATTTTTACGACAAGCATTATCATCTCGTCGGGTATGCAGTGTGTTGTCTGTCAGGTATGCCTATACCGATGACCTTTATCATATTTTTCACTTACGTATACTAATGGAAAAATTTAATGTCATCACACTCTTCCTACTAAATATGCTTATTTAAAAAAGGATATGGTTTCTTATCAATCATTTATTGCTAGGTCCACAATATTTTGATAAGTCGCATCTATTATTTACCACACATTAAAGGAATGCGACAAGATTGTGATGTTCATCCCTCTTACACTACAACTCAATGTGATACCATCTGAGGCCAGTGTATATAAGCTCTATCTCACATATCCATGTTCTTTCATCAAGTTTGATATGCAATTTTATGGGCGTGACAGTTTAAATTTAGGAGATCTTTCCCTTCTTCTAGGCGTATGTAGTGAGGGTAAAGTTGAAACAAAGTTGAAACTTGGTGGTGGGATTTTTCACCTCCACTTATGAGAACACATATACCTCCTCTAACCACTCTTTGTCTCAAGTTAATATAGGACCTCAAGTTTTCCACCTATTGCTAAAAAGTGTAAACCCCTGCCCTTAAACTATACATGTAAAGCCAACTCAACATCCATGAAAATGAATTCAAATATTAAAAAAGTTAGATGAAGGTGATAATGTAAACATAAGAATAGGTATACGAATGGACATATTTGATGTGAATTTTTGATAAATATATTATAATAAATATGTATATGAATAAATTAAGAAGATGAATGTGAAAACCTATGCTAATAAGTAGATAACAATATAGAAGAGGGATTTAAATTATACAAAAATACATGCTTTATGAAGATATAATTCTATTAAACGATTCTCCCAAATCAAACATTAAACACTAAATAATATAAATATACAATTTTTCTCATTACAATTAATCATGATTATACTTTCATATATAAATCATCTCTATATGACAATTAGAGTCATTTTAAATGATCCACAATGTATAATTTAGGTATTACTTCAATTATACATCCTTAGGTAGGAGACAATCTCCATAGTAATGCCTATTTTGTTATAACGACTTGATTTGATTTCTTATAAGAAAATTGCTATATAATTTATTTGATTGATACACCTTCTCTAAAAATGAGTATGTTATTATTCTATTACTTTTACAAAATTGTGTAACTATTTTTAAAAATCAAAGATGAGAAAGAGATATTAAAGATAAAAAAGAAAGTAGGTTTATACAACTAAAAACATAATACTAGTAGTTGTAGAAGGAGCATAAAATATCCTTGACCAAAACATTAAATATCTGAAAGCCTAAATGTGTGATTAATAGAAACTATTTGTGGTAAAATATATGGAGATAATTAAGATGCATATGTAAAGAGCATGGAATGTGTAAGTTATGATAATAGTATATGTTTCTATTTTTTTGTGCTTTACGTTTCTATTTACTAGATTATCTTTAATGTAATAATTAATATATTTATGTATGAGTTTAATTTTTTATATCATTATATTTCAATTTCATCATCATTCATCTTAAAAGCTTGATCATAATTCTTAAATTTTTGGCATATCACTTTAGATTAGATCTACATGCATGAACTTGACTTAGGTCATTTATGTAGTCATAAAAATAAAATAAAAAACTTTTAAATCAAATAAAATTAACTTCCTTCTACTAGTTATTATGAGCAAACTTTGCACATCTTTGTATAATTGTCATAGATATAAAATAAATAAATAAATAATTTAAATCAAACTAACTTCCTTCTACTAGTTATTGCGAGGCCACACATGTTTGTATTGATTACAATTCTATGTTAATGTATTTAAAGATATTTATTCACCCATTTAAATCATGCTAGAGTTATCAAAAGAATTGTCATAGAATATTATTAGAGTGACATTACAACAATATTACAAAATCACATTAACATAGATCATCTTAGCTTTGTTTCCCTCCTTAATCATTGTTCCAAAGTCATTGAATTGGTATGAATAGGGGTTTAAATGAGAAGAACATGAACCTCATAAATCAATTCCCTAAATATTTTTGTACATATTGCTAGTCCTTATAATTTGGATTCAACATAAAAAATGAAGAACGATAAATGTTAAGTACAACAAAAATATTATAGCTCATATTTGTGACTTCAATTTAGATCTATGTATCATGTTTAGTTGTACACATGAAGAAAAAATTACAGGTGAATTAGTGTGAAATACAATTAGCTGTAAGGCTCTATGGAACTTATTTAAGCAAGCCTTAAAAATTAAGTATTGTGTTGAATCAATTATTAGCATATTTAACTTTACTATTCACCTTCATAATCTATCTAAGTACTGCATTCAAATCAATATATATTTTGTTTTCAACCTCAACTTATTTATTTAGGTTGATTATAAAATTAACTGTTTGATTTGTTCAATTAGCCTAGAATATTTCATGCAAGGGAGTGTATTTTCTCTTACATATTTCTTTCATATTTGAATAGACCATGGATCCACTATTATTGTCTATCACTAATTTATTATTAGGATTTTAACTTGTATTTCTTGATCATTCTTTAGTTGCTACTCCTCACTCTTGTTTGTGCATTATTGATATGTTCTTATATCATGGATTCTTATACTCCATCATGCTTAACCTTTATCTGTACTTTTTTTTTGTTATAAATGATTCATCCACCTTTTATTCTATTATGTCTTGTAATCCTTTGAATAGGGATATCTTTTCTTCAAAGCCGATTTTTCATCATGTATGTGGTATTTTCTCCTTCACAGATATATTTTTACTTTCCTTTTGATTTAGATCTTCAGTTGTTTGGGGCATAAACCTCTTTTGAGAAAAATGGGGCTCGTAGATTATGTGTAAGAAATAAAGAATTAATATTATCATAAAATCAAATAAAAGAAAAAGACTAGAAAAATAAGCATGATGCTTCTATTCAAATTAAGAATTAAATAGGCTGCAAAAATTGTTACAAGTGTACGAGTAATGAAAATCCAGGTGACCAAAAATGGGGAAGTCAATATACTCTAATTTTCTTATGACTATACAATACTCATAATAATCCCTTAATGTGAAGGAACATGCAAAAATATAGAACACATTACATTTAAAAACAAGAAAGAAGTTATAATGAAAAACATGAACCATGGACCTTCAAACTACCTTGTTGATTATTCACTAATGATTAATGTTTTATCACATGGATAGAGTCATTTTCATGTATATTTATTAAATTAGTTAAGTGTCATTCTTTGTAAATTTATGAATAGTCATGCATGAGAACATATGAGCTCAATGTGTAATGTCATGTGAAAAGTATGCATTGCACTAAGCATTGTCTACTACATGCAAGTGTTGTATAAAAGAGTTAATAAGTGTTGATTGTCGTGGTACATGCAATAATTATAGAGCCTTGTATTACTACACTTATTTTTCACTTCCTTGAGAAATGACGGTTCTCATCACATCTTTAGAAAACTATGAAAATTGAATGTAGTGTTGCTAAAGACTGTACCATTTTGCTTGATTTTAATTCTACCCTACCTTAGGTGCTCTAAATAGATTTGTCATTATTTTCAAAGTGTAGACTATGGGAAAAATATTTGGTGTATTTTGAAGGAGCTCTGCAACTAGGTTGACATTCCAAGGAGGGTTGGCAAAGGCCTACGTCACATGGGCATAGGTGACCTCCACTAGGAGGGAAACATTTTTTCCCTTAGGGCTCAACCCTTATTATGGGAATGAGCACTGATGAGGATAAATTTGTTTATTCTACTTTAAACCCTTCTTCGAACAAACATAAGTTTTTACTAGAAGTGGTGGAATCTAAGGGACAAACGATGGAAGGGGAAAATTCCTTGGCAACCAGAGGAAAAGGCCAGACATCAATGCTGAATGGAGGAGGATTTGGTAAGGATCCCTCTGCTACTACTCTGTTCATTTCTCCTAATTCTAAAATGTCTTTAGAGCTTCGTAAGGAGAGCGATAGATTAAGGGGTATTGCTATTTTTCTGGCTATCTTGGACCCTAACTTCTTTCCTTCTAGAAACTATATGAACAATTGGATTCATTCTGTGGGGGGAATAAATTAGGGCTTCGATCCTCCTTTTGTGCGATGATTCAGAAAGGGCTTTTTATTATTTTCTTTAACTCTGCTTAAAATCAAAGAGAAGTCCTTAAAAAATAATTTTGGACCATTGGAAATGGATTTTTTAGGGCCATTGGCTGGACCCCAGAGGTTAAATGCCAAGAAGTGGTGGTACTTTCATGTCCTACATGGATTTATGTGAAAAATGTACCACTGGTTTTGTGGAAATTGCTTCCAAAAGTCCTAGAATATGTTGGTAATATTATTAGAATCGATGAGTATTCATCCTTTCTCCCACATCTTGATGCTAAAATGCTTAGGGCCCGTTTGGGTACTGGAATACCATATCATGGATATGGTCAATTCATGAAGATGCTGCATATTCAGGAAGATTCTTATCCTCAAAATGAAATCCGAAATATGGTCTGATCCGTTTGGTTCACCCGGAAGATGAATGAGAAGATGCATAAGGAATTTTAATTCTTTATTTTTTAATTTCTTTGAATATGGTGTGTATATATACACACATGCACACATGTGTATATATACATACATACATGTGTGTGTATATTCACATGTATATATACACACATGTGTATATGTGTATATACACACATGTATACACATATACATATATACACACATGTGTGTGTGTATACACACATACACACATATACACACATATACACACATAGACACATACACACGTGTGTTTATACACACACATGTGTGTGTGTATACACACATGTGTGTATATACACACATGTGTGTATATACACATACAAGTGTGTATCCATGTATATACATATACACACATGTGTATACACATATACACACATTTATGTATATATACATACATATACACATGTGTGTATATATA
>MU227831.1:1638013-1655313 GCA_018584345.1 Thuja plicata | reverse complement strand
ACACATGTGTGTATATACACATACAAGTGTGTATCCATGTATATACATATACACACATGTGTATACACATATACACACATTTATGTATATATACATACATATACACATGTGTGTATATATACACACATATACACACCATACATATACACATACAAGTGTGTATCCATGTATACATATATACACACATGTATATATACACACATACACACATTTGTGTATATATACAAATATATACACACACATATGTGTATATACACACACCATACATATGTGTATATATATAGACATATACACACCATACATGTGTGTATATATACACACATACATGTATGTATATATACACACATATACACACATATGTGTATGTATATATACACACATGTGTATATATACACACATGTGTGTATATATACACACATGTATATACACATGTGTGTATATACACACATGTATATATATACATCCTTATAGCAATATAATATACATCTTTATAGTCACGGATCCCACAAAATATTAAATTTGCTTTTGTAAAAATTGGAATTGGAATTCAAAATTCCAATTCCACCTATTTAGGTGGAAGATGATATTCCCATTTTGGGGGCAAAACGAGAATTTCGGAATTCCAATTCTATTTTTTTTCAAGGACCCAAACATGGTATTTGGCATTATCCAGAATTAGATAATGCCAATTCCGGTCCAATTCCTGCTACCAAACGGGCCCTTATTACAGTCAGACCTTGTATTGACTCACTAAACTAGATTTTTGCTGAGTTAGAGGATGAACAATATGTCTTCCCTGTGGAATTTTTTGTGGGGATAAATGCATGCTTTCTCTGCAAAAGGGAAGAGAACTTGAGAAAAAATTCCCCTATTCTTAAAAAGAAAAAGAGAATCCATTCAAATTATGGTGGCTAGACCAGAATACTAAATATAACCCTAATGAGAACAATTTGGCTGAATATTTTCCACATGGTAATTAGGGTAGCCATTCCCCTCGGCCGAATAGATTTGGAACTGGGGTTTTGAATCCTTTTGGTGAGAAACCCCCGATGACTATGTCACCAACTCCATTACCCAATGTTGATTTGGAGGTCAAGTTGGACAAACTCTTGGGTGAGCTTCAAAAGGCTTCCAACCCTCAACTCTCTTCCGATGTTGTCAATCTTCAAAATATTAATGGTTTTGATTCTCAAGGAATAGAAAGAAGGGTAAGAACAAAAAATGCACAACAAATTGCCCTAGAAAATATTTAAAAATTCTTTGAAGTGAGAGAAAGAGTAGAAGCCCATATTTATTTGGAGAAATTTAATAAAAGGTTCGGTGGTTTCAATAAAAATATAGATCATAGCCTATCTAACAACCTCTTGGTGGGAGATAAGACTACGAAATTTTCTAGTGGACCTCGAGACCATGTGGCCACCTTGGGGTGATAATGTTAGCACCCCTAATGCTCTGTAAGGGGACTCAAACATGAACCTCAATCTGCCTTCTGAGAAGTATATCCACCAAGTTGGAACCCCAAGAGAATGTGAAAAACATTGTGGTATGTATGGTGGTCATTCACAAGGTGGGGCTGAGGATGGTGTACCCCTTATCCAGTCTTGTGGGCTTGTCCCAAGAAGGGAAGGGTGTGAGATAGGCTACTAGGATAAGTGTGAGTAGAAAAAAGGAGGATTCTTGGGCTATTGTACCTTACTATAATAAAATAGTGAAGGACTTTATTCTTGAAGTCTCGAAGGATGATGTGATTGAGAAGGAAAAGGGGAGATCTAGCTATAGAAGGAAGAAGAGAGCTAGAAGGGATAACACAACCTCTACTGACTCTAAGAGTGTACTTGTCTTACAAAAGAAGAGAGGAAGACATAAGGGCTCTATCTTCAATACATATGGTAGAAAAGGGACCAAGGATTGATTTCCCAAATGCTTCCATCCCTTCAAAGTACCTATGGAAATAGAACCTTAAATATGGGAATGGAACTAAAATGTGTGTCTTGGAACATTAGGGGGCTAGAATCCCCAAATAGGAAGTATGTGGTCAAAATATTTTTAAAGTCCCACATGAACATTGATCTTCTCATGCAACCAGAATTGAAGGTTGTCAACTTTTCCTTGGACATTAACTTAAAATGTATTCAGAGAAATGCTATTTATTTTAAAACCAATCATTGTAAGGGTAAAGGAGGAGCAGCCATAATGATTAGCCAGAAATAGGATAGTCATATTTATAGAGGAGGAGACTCACCTTGAATTAGAGTGATATGGGTTATTCATAAGACCAAAGATCAAGATATTGGATTGTGCATGGTATATGATCCCAATGATTATCGGGAAAGGACTGAGATGTAGAAATGGATATCTCTTTTTGAGGATGTACCATGAATTATTGGAGGGTATTTTAATATGGTTGAATATCTCATAGACAAAGCTAGTGGATTCAAATTTGATTAGAAAGGGGATGAGAGATTCTATTGGTGCAGGATGCTTAATAAATTGAAGCTGGTTGATCTACTGGCTAGTAAAAAAATGAAACCCATAGTCTGTGGTACACCTGAAAAAACTTCCAACAGGGTTCCAAGAGGATATATAGCTAGCTAGATAGGTTATATGGACATAAGGATGTGTTTCATTTCTTGAGGGATAATAATGAAAGATGTGTTAAGGTTATTCCCTATGCTTTGCTAGACCATCATCCTATTTAGGCTACTATCTCTCTCATAGATAGCCCTTTTATTCCTTGGAGGAAGGTGGATCACTTTTCCTTGAATTTTAGACTGCTAATAGATGGGGATGTGATGCAAGCAATGGGTATTATTAACTTGTTTAATAGATGCAATGCTCTCTTCATTGATCCTAGAGACAAATGGAATCAAAATGTTTCCAGTTTGGGGGGGGGGGGTTGTTCCAAATGGTTGGTAGAAATAAAGAAAAGGATATGATGAGAGTATAAACTAACCTACATAATGAACTCTATAGAGATGAACATATGATGCAGTCAAATATCGCTAACCTAGAGGCTAATGAAGCTTTGAACAAAGAAAAGCATGCATTGAGGAAAATATAGAATGTCAGGATCATGGAAATGAAAACTAGATCCATGATCATCTAGCTGGAGCATGGAGATAGAGGCTCCAAGTTATTTTTTTACATTATTAAAATCAAGGAAGCCAAGGTTAAAATTGAATATATCTAGAAGGAGGGAAAAAGCATTTTAGATCACTCAGAGATTTTAGAAGCCTTTAAACTCTTCTATAATAAACTATTTTCCTCTTAAGATAATGAACATGATAAGAAGAGTGTCAAAGAGATGGTACACAATATTACTCTAAAGAAGGTATAAGAGTGTGATGCTTGTAACTTGAATAAAGGCATTTTAGTGGCAAAGGTTAGAGCATCCATCATTGCCTTGAGCAATGGCAAAGCCCTAGGGCCTGATGGATTACCAATGGAGTTCTACAAGAAGAATTTGGAATGGGTTGAGGAAGAGTTGCATGAAGTATATAAGACAACACTTAGTAAAAGTTCACTAGGAGCTGAGATAAACAAGGGCTTGATCAAACTAATCCCTAAAGATGGAGACAAAACACTTATTAAGAATTAGTGCCCTATTACACTTTTGAATGTTTCATATAAAATATTAGCCAAGTTGGTTGCCAAAAGATTAGAGAATATTATGCCAAAGGTGGTCAATCCCACACATACTATTTTTGTCAAAGGAATGTATATTATAGAGAATATTTTATCCTATTGGGAGGCTATGGACTGGGCCAAGGAATCAAAACATCCCTCGACTATGCTACTAGTAGACTTTGAAAAATCCTATGATTGGATTGAATGAAATTTCATTTATATGATTCTTGAGGATTTGGCTTCCCGGAGAAGATTTCCCTTATGGTTAAGACTTTAATGAGGATGCAAATTCCATGGTGGAAGTAAATGGGGTTAGGTCTGAAATCTTTAAGCTATCCAATTCCATAAGCCATGGTTTCCCCTAGCTCCTACATTATTATTTTTAGTTGTTGATGCTCGACACTACCTGATGAGGGAAAATAGACTCTCCCCTCCTGTGAAAGAGATTTCCCTCCCCAACAATGAGGAACTGATAAACATGCAATTTTTTTACAACACAACCTTTTTAATTCAGTTGGAGGAAGGGAATATGTAGGATTTGATCAAGAAACTAGATGTGTTTTGCGATGCTTTTGGAAGGAAGGTGTCACTTCCTAAGTCCATTATGATAGGATGGAATTCTCATCCCCCCACGTGGCTCTCTAAGTATCCCATTGAACTGGGGACCTCAGATCACCTAGTAAGATATATTGGGATCCCTTTTTCTATCAAGCCTAATCTAAAGGAGATGTGGGCATGGATTTAGGATAAGATACAAAAGAAGCTTAGAAAATGGAACAAACAATAACTATTTTTGGATGGAAGAGTGAAATTATGTCATTAAATATGCTCCTCTTACAATATCCACTTCTCCTTTACCTAGCTATTCTCTCAATATCAGTTCAACCACATCCAAAAGAAGATCCGAGATTTTCTATGGTCAGATGGTAAAAGAAAAAGGAAAAAGAGTACAGTTAAGTGGGCTTGGTGTTCCATGAGAAAGAAAGTGAGGGGAGGGAGGGGGGTTGGGATTGAAGGACCTAAAAACATAAGGCATTTCCCTAGATGCCAAATGGATCTTCAAATATTTGCAGGGTAATGAACCATGGAAGGTCCTGGTTAGACACAACATTGCAAGGGAAGTTCCAAAATAAATACCTACATGGAAAGGATTACCACTATGTGACCTACTTTCTGGAAAATTTCATATCATAATAGAAGTATCGTTGGTTTTTAAGGCATTGTGAAAATATTGGGACAATGTTAGAAGTCTTATCACCCAGAAAGGTATTATGGATAAAAATAACACGCTATGGAGAAATATCTCTATGGTGGAACTTATTACATAAAAACAAACCTCTTTCTCTTCTACAGGGATGCTTGGGTAGAGCTTGGGCCAATAAGGGAATCAAATTTTTTAGTGATATTGTTGCCAGAGGATAGTTGATTTCTTGGAGTGAAATCTCCAACAAATTTGACATTCCTCCTTCCCAATGGAGAACTTACTCGATTACTAGGGAGGCCTTCTCCTCTTTACCCTTTCCTATTTCTTGTATATCCATTATTGGTAGATTCATAGGTTACTTGTGGCTTGATTCTACTATGCTTCCTATGGAAAATGCCAAGAATGTCCACCCTCTCCTTGTTGATAATTATGAGATTATGGACCATATTGCTAAATTGTTGAACCTTAACCCTAATCCTTTTGAATGGTGCCCTTCCTTGTGCAACATTTGGGATAAGCTAGTTGAACCTAAAAATATTTTTTTGTCTAGATTCTTATTTTGTGAAAGCTTCCTATTCTTGGGCTAGATGGAGAATTTAATACTTGTAAATTATACAGATCTATTGAGACTATTCAACATATATTTTTTGATTATTTATTTGAAAAATAAATTTGGTATATGTTTGGTTTATGCATTGGTAGTAGTATTAGTTTATGGGAGGTTGTAGTGGGATAGGTCCCTGGTCTCTTGAAATACACTAATGTATTTTTATCTATTCTCTCCAATGAAGTTTTATGGATAATTTGGAAATCTCTCCAATGAATTTTTATGGATAATTTGGAAATCTCTCTAATGAAGTTTTATGGATAATTTGGAAATCTCTCCAATGAAGTTTTATGGATAATTTGGAAAGCTAGGAATGATGAACTATTTAGTGGTAGATGTAAGATCCTTACCAAGTCTTTGTAGAGACTCACTATTTTTAATGTTTTCGCATAGGTCATAGTGATTATGAAGTTGCATAAAAGAAAATTTGAAAGGCTTCTAAAATATGGAACAAAGAGAGTCTTTGTTTGGGAAGTATCCCATGCTTTCACTTGGGAAAGGATCACAGAAGAGAGAAATCCTTATGAGAGTGCATTCGAAAACTTCATGGTTAAGATGGAAGAGAAGCAAAGGGTATAAATGAGGAGGAGATCCCAACATGAAGTAGATATGACAACGCTAGTTTAGGAGGCACCAATTATAGTTGCAGATCCACATGCACCTCTACATGTTGCTGAACCCTTTGTTGAGGCCATTCCCATCACTATACCTGGAACATAAAGGACTGAGAGGCCTTTAGGATAGGTTGTTTGGTTTAAGGTCCCCTTGATGATTAATGAAATATGTACTGCTAGTTCCTTTTGTATGTTTTTGTAAAGGCCCGATTATGTACATGGATAAACTGATGGTATTATTGTAGATCATTTTGTATAATTTTTGTACAGTGATACTTGGTTGTTGAACAATGGACACCCCTTGATCTTTTTGGGTGATAATAGACAATATGATGTACGCTTCCCACCTTATAATTAATAGAAAAGAAAAGTGCACATTATGGTAGTTTGAAGTATCACACCTTTTGTGATAGTGCACAAGTTCTCATGATCTAATTTTGAATACCGTTGAAGTGATGCATCCTCAAGAAGAGGAGGAACACATGTATCAATGAGTTCTATATTGAACACTAGATGTTAACTCAAGTATTGTAGGATATAAAGAATAAGATTATTCATGAGGTATGCATTGAATCTGTATCATGTTAAAATGGAAGCACTTCCATGTTAAGAGCGTTTATCCCTCCTTAGGGGACATTTTTGACCTCCATCATACCATCCTCCCGTTTTTGCATCTTTCTTTGCTTTTGTGCCTGTTTAGGACCCTGATTGGGCCTCTCCGGGCACCTTCTACCCCACCTGGCATATTTTCCAGGGGTTCTGACCCCTTGGGTCAAGGTCAACCCTGACCTTGACGTAGGTTAGGGTCAACCTCAACCCTGACCAGGGTCCCCCTTTCAAAATTGGAAACTTGTCGGCTGCCAGGGGTCATAAAAAATTTAGTTTTCCCGCTTTCGGGTTGGCTATTTTGGGTTTCGAAGCATTGATTCCTAAATTATATTTAATATAGGTCCTTTTTTAAGGGCATGGGTCTAATTGGAATTTAATTATCCTATGTCAGCCTCCTTAGAAGATTGTGCCCTAGTTTCATATAAAAGGAAGCATTTCTCTCTCATTTTCTCTAAGTCTTCTAAGTGCAAAAAGCTCTAATCAAGATTTTGTCAAGAAGCAAAAAGTTCAAGCATCCATTGTTCTACATATTTCCAAGCTCTCAAGGTGTTAAATTCTTCCTCTCAAGCATTCAAGTTCTCCATTGAAGATCAAGGATTTAAGCTTTCAAGCCTTTGAAGGGATTTGGTTCAAACATTCAAGATTCATCATTCAAACCCTAGATCTAGCCATCGTGGTGGTGTGATCTTCCTTCAAGATCCTTTGTGTATCCTCAAGACTCTTTCATCATCTCTTCAAGGTGGATTTCAAGCATACAATCATGGAGGTTTATGGTTTTTATTGAGTTCATGCTTTCATACTTTCATACTTACATACATTCGAATTATAATTACAGATCTATTGAATATCATAGCTTCATTATTAGATTCAATTCTACTACTTGCTAGCATTCTGCACTTTATTGATTTCAAGGTTAATTCCTAAATCGGGGTTTGACTAAGGCAAACCCCTCCCCCATAACAAACAATCTTCTTTTTCTTGTAGGTACAGGTTCAGGATTGCAGTTTTGAGACCAGATTTGGATACCCTTTTTGGCTTTCTTTCGAATGACATGAACAGATTTTATGTCAGACCTATGCAGGTCAGGGTCGACATTATTGGGTCAGGGTTGACATTTGTGGGTCAAGGTCGACCTTTTTCATAAGACGACATCGAAATACAAAAATATTTATGGGTTTTGTTTGTCTCTGCATTCTGGTTTGGGATCAACTGTCAGATTTTCCAGAAACAATCTACAGACCTCAGAAAATAGCATTCTTTGATTTGAAACTTTGCAAGGTTGGATCTTCTTCCTATCCTTTTCAATTACTATAATCAAACATATTCATTTAATCAATTTACAGAATTTAAGATATCCTTCTTGTTATTCTCTTTTCCAAATAGTTGATTCATTTGTGCATTAGCCCTTCTTTTGGGTTGATCAACTTGGATCTTCCATTTGTGCATTTGAGGATAGAAGGAGCGTCTTATCTTCTCCTTAATCACAATTTCAATACTTAATCAATATAATTCAATTAAATTAAGGTTAAGGAATTCAATACAATCTAGGCAAATCAAAGAACAATTTACACATCAACACATTTCCTATTTCAAACATTACATTTCAAGATAATCAATAATCAATCAAATCATTCATTCTTACTACATTTTACATTTTAATAAATAACTCTATTTTTATCCTTTACAGAATCATGTACGGACCATATAATAAAGGCTTCATCTTCAAGTGTGAACCCTTGAAGCGTTCCTTTTAAAGGTGTAATCAAACCTTATCCTTAACCTTGTAGGAATGATGTATTTAATGTGTATTATGAAACTATTTATATTTATATTCCTTGCATAGGAGAATTTGTTTAATATATTGGCTAAAAATATAAACATGCTATATAAATTTTAATTCTTTTTTTGCTTCTTATTGGTTTTTGTTTGATTTCAAATATGGTGATGTGACTTGAATGATATGTCAAGGAGTGCTAAAGGCTAGAGCTGAAGACATGTCTAGAAAAGTACTCGGACCCATATAATAATTTAAATATTGATTGTAGGCATGCTATATGTAAATCAAGTTGTCATCCCAAGTATATTCACTAAATTTTCCTAACCATCTATTTGTAGATGAAATGTTGTAGACCAACCAAAGGAAATATTTACCCAATATTTTTCATATATGTTTTCAAAATATATATGATGATTACCCAATGGATAAAGGTGTCCCCAGATACACCCAAACATGATTGAAGAAGAGGCATGTAGTTCATTTCATTGTCACGCTATTCTTGTAAGCAATCATAATGCCCATATATGAAAATTTGTCCACTACCACAAATATAGAATCATTATAGTTATTCATGATAGAGTATACTAATGAAATCTATGATAATAGATCATGATGACCATTATGGAGTTGTAAGAGACATGTAAAGATCAAGCTTCCTATGTATGGGTTTAGTGATGCAACAACGAATGCAAGACTTCATATTTTTCTCAATGCATTCACATACACGAGGAAAATAAATATGTTATTATATAACACTAATAAAGTCTTGATGACAATTATTTCTCTAGTCTTAAATTGGCAGTGTTCCTCCTAGATTAATCTTTGGCACTATGTTCAATCTAGAACATGAAATTTGAGTTGCAGAAGAAGTCTATCACTCAAATAAAATCACCAAAAATTTTACCTTGTGTGAGCATTGTATAGGCACGTGTATTTTGTTTTGTTTAATAGGTGGAGGTTCAAATAATCAATAAATTTATGGCTAAATAAATCTAGTAATATGATGAATGTGTTTCCTTATTTTCATTCCCTTTCTTGTTCTTGATCATGAAATGAAACTAAATTGGCTTATGATTAGAGTGAAGGTTTTATCCTTACTTAGAATGAAGTGTAATCAACATTTTATAGCTTGAACAATGATATATTGTTTCTTATATATGGAATAGTGTTGCACCATATTATTGGATGCCAGTAGATAGTTGGATTATCATGCTAAATGGTTATTGCACAAATTGTATAGCTAAATATATTACATTGAATATAAAAAGGTGACTAATCAAATATGCGTACATGTAGTCACTACTTGAGATCCTCAAAAACACACTATTGTGTAAGTGGTCCAAACAAATCTTAGCTTGGTGTGCATGAATTAGTTGTACCACCAAGCAATGTGTAAACATCCAAGATAAATCTATGGTAGAATTTATGAAGTCCAAAAATCTATAAAATTTTAAGGCATTACATGGGGCTAGACAATCTTAAATCATCTTGATTTTCTCTAAATCCACATGAATGCCAACATAATCACTGAGGTAGCCTAGATATTAGCTCTACATTATGTTAAAGGTGAAAATACCTGAGTTGTAACTTAAATGTTGGTACAATGTCTAGGGTATATGATACATGATCCACATGTTCCTCTTATCTCTTGTTGAGGATGAGGATATAATCTAAGTAGACAATGATGAAGAAATTAGAGAAGGGTCATAGGATTCTTTCCATTAAGTTCATACTAATGACACATTGGTTAGTTTAAAAGGCATAAACATATATTTGTGTATCCCTTCCTTATTTTTGAAACATTTGAATGGTATGAACTATTTCCTAATGATATCTTCATTTGAGGTTGATCTTCATGAAGAATTACACAATACAAAGTTAGTCTAAAATAACATCAATACATAGAAGAGGATATTAACCCTTCACCATGATATTATTATGTGTGCAATAGTATATGTATAGACACCATGTTCCCTCTTTCTTTGGCACAATGACTATCAAGTTACAACATGAAGAGAAGGTAACATGGTATTGTCTTGATCAATCAACTCCTAAATTTAACATTTAAATTCATCATTTTCTCAAATATATTTATGATATAGAATATTATTAGGAAGATGGGTTTTTTTTTTAAAATAAAATTGATCCTATTTTGTACCATGTAGTATGCCAAAAGATATTTACACGCCTCAAATATATCTATATACTACTACAATAACTTATTGAGGTACAAATATTATGATGTTTGTGTAACCTTGCATGTTGCTAATGTATGTTTTCTACCTTGTCAATTATCTTAAATGTAATCCATGAGAAACACACACTTCTATGTTTGTGAGATGCAATCTTGCAACATTTCTTGGAGATACAAAGGCTCCATTAATATTCAATAGAATTATCGATCACCAAGGTAGACTATCCATATTTATGGTTTCACCTAGTACACACCATCTCTATTGTGTATCTATGACATCCCAATTATAATTTCACAAAATTCTAGTAGTGTGACATCAAAAAGCATTATATAAGAATATCTCTCTCATTTAGAAGTCAATCTGAGTTATAAGCTCTCCAAAACAATTCCATCCAACCAATGATGACTTCCTAATTATAATTATATGTGCTTGTAGAATAATATGAAATGCTCCAAGATATCTTTACAATAATATAGTGTTGTATGTACTACATATAAATCAAAAGTTGTAATTGTTGTCTATACAATTCAAGGATTTAAACAAAACACACACACACAAAGATTAAAGTGAATCAAAGTTTAGAGAAGCCCTTGATAAATATATTGACAATAGTATCTAGAGTTATATTTGCAAGATATATTTTAGAAGATGTTATATTTTTTGTCTATAGAATTTAAGGATGTAACCAACGCGAAAGTGCACATATATATACACACACATGCATGTGTGTGCACGTGCATGTGCACACACACACAGACACTATAAAAGATCAAAATGAATCAAAGTATAGAGAAGCCCTTGAGAAATATCTTCTCAATAATACAATGTTGTATTTACTAGATATAAATTGTAAGATGGTATAATTTTTGTTGATACAATTTAAGGATGTAAAGAACACAAACACTCACCCTTAAAAAAAGAGATTAAAGTGAATCAAACTATAAAGAAGCCCTTGAGCACAACTTGTGCCATTAATAAGTTTTTTCAAGAGTGTACAAATATACTTCTAAAATATCTTACGATAAGAAAAAGAAACCTTTGATATTATTGGTAGTATAGCTTTCTTAAAACATATTATCAAAATAAACATTTGGTATTATAACATCATACTAGAGTTTTATATAAAAAAAAAGAATACTGGTATCCTTGAGACTCTGCCTAATGTTGTTTTCTGGGTCAACCCCCTTCTTTTGGCTGTTGTTAATATCAAAAACATACTAGAGTTTTATAGAAAGTGACTTTTTGTTGTGTGGTTGATGGTTGTTGTTTGACATCTAGCTTATCTTGTACATCTACTATTTGTTCTTGTAAGGGGTTTCACGGTCCCTTCTGTTTTACCCTTTAATTATTATTTTTTTCACTCTACGTACTCTTCTATCCAGAACTATATAGTAACAAAACTATAATGACTTCTTTTAAATCACGAAATAAACAAGAAACATACCAACCTTTTACATTTTAACATAACATCCCTATCTTACCAACATCATTTCTTGTAAAGAAAAACTAGAATTTTATCATTCACATACACATTAACACTTGGAAAGAGTAGTTTAACTCAAACCCTCAAACCTTATCAATGGACATACAGTATAATGACAAAAATCCATGAGTTCAAATCTTCTATAAACCCCCCAAAAAAATAATGAAACCTGAGTATATTTTAATAAAAAAACTCCCTAGGTAGGCTTTCTTGGGAGCCAATAGCCAAGGGGCAATGCGGGGGTGAATCTCCACGTATATGGAAGATAGCTACACTAGAGGACTGTAGGCGATGAGCATCAGCATGGGACCCACGAGAAACTCTCCATTGGCCCCCTGGAATCTCTAGTGGGTCCCACGACGAGTGGGACAAGGGGGCAAGAGGACTTAAAAGTCCCCAGGGCTGGGACCCACCTTAACATCGTGACCCGTGCCGCGGGCCCACCTCCCCGATACGTTGAATGTGTTGCTTTCCCTAATTCCTTATTTTACCCACCCTCAGGCGTGGGCCACGTCAGCAAATTTGGCGCGTAGCGGCACACGTGGACCCCACTACTTGATGGCAATGATAAGAACGCACGATGAAAGGCCTTCGGTGCTTACGCGTATTCCGCTTTACTGTATTTCCATTTTTTAAAGTTTTTTTTCCCATTTTTAAAATTATTTGTCTTGTTCGGCTAAAGCTTAGCTTCTAGAGCCTACACATATATATGGCCCATCAAAATTTAGTTAATTATATAAAATTAAAAATGTCATGATAGCAAGTTTATGGTTGGGTAAAAGTTGCATATATTTTGTGTATATTGTATTTTCTTTTTAAATATAATGGTCACTATAGAAGTCATATAATTTTTTTATAAAGTTGATTAATTATTAACTTTAATGTAGTTTTATTTCAATATATTATAGAGATTTGATTTGATTTGATTTATTTATTTGGATCAAATTTATAGATATAAAATTGATTTTAAAACTTTTAAATTGGGTTAAGTCAACCTACTTCCTTAACAATTAGTTGTTATTTGTTATCTTAAACATATAACATTATTTATTACATGCTAGAAGGTTGTATAAAAGACAAACTCTATTTCATGTCAATGAATTCTAGACATCTTAGATGCATGTGAATATTACATAGCATTATCATTTGAGCATATGAATTTCCATTGCATTATCAAAATATATCAGCATCAACACTTAGTGACAAGTTAAAGCATCTTGCATGGTTTCTTGTTGTCTTCATTCCATATTTCAAAATAGTTGAATCAAAATCCATGGGTTTGACCAGAGGAGGAGATTCTTGCTTCAAAAAATCCCAAAGGTGTTTGCCAACACCATCTTGATTTGTAGACACAAATTCTAGAAGGCAAGGCAAACAAATTCTAGGAATTGAGGAGGGCACACTTTATCTCTATGTGCAAAGTTCAAATTGGTAGGCACAGTTCATCTTTACAAGCATGGAGATATTTTTTGTAGGCACAAAGATTATATATGCATTATTATAATTAGGCCATAGGTATTGAATCAAGAAATATCCTAGAACATAGCAACAGATCAATGACTTGTATGCATAAACAAACCTATGGAGCTGTCATCCTCTACTCCATTAAGGCATCATGTGACACATGGCGTATTTGGTGAGAAGTACTCTCTAGATACCATATCACAAAGAATATGAGCTCCAAGTTTCTGCAGGCACGTGCATAGCATAAGGTACTAAGATACTCACACACATATACCTAAAAAAAATCTATTAACATGTTAAAGCTTGACATTAACAAAAGAGTTCTCAATGGAAAGTTGAATCAACACATAAAATAAAATCCCTTATTCTTTTCTATTTGATTATGCTATGGGAAGCAATCACCATTTTGTAACAATATTTTCAAAAAGTCAAACACTTAGTAGCTCAAAATAAACCTAATTAATTTATGATTTTTTTTAATCATGATCACTAATGTTAAACATGAGTACTGGTATAGTCTATTCTAGAGAACACTAACATCTAATATGGGTGCCAGTGTGCTTTCTTAGGATACCATTGTCCACCTAATTGAGGTGTTGTCCTATTCTCTTGGGATAATAGTGTCCACATTCAATCTTTTCAAGATTTGATTTTTTATAATCATTCTTTAGGGTTCTTATTATTTGATCAACCCAAATTTAAGACTAGACTTATCAAAAGCTAAGAAATAGATAAAAAAAATTATACATGAAAATACATTATTCTTAAAGAACATACAAAGTTTAATCATATTAACAACCATAATGAATATCATAAGTACACATCAATCATGATATTATGTGAATAACACTAATTAATGAAAAGTATGATTCCCAACACATGCTAGAGTGGTAGTATAAAGCTCTATCTCACTCGTGGAGTATTTTGAAAAGCTAGTTTTGAAGGGAAAAAATATGTTATGGCTTTGAAATAATGTTTATTTCATTCAAATGTGTAAGATTTGGCTATGGAGATAGCCACTCAAGATCTAAAGGCCTGAAGGAAAGCACAAAAAGAGAAAATTAAATTATGACAAGAATAACCTGTATCCTCATTAGGAATGCAATAGAATAGATCAATGAAATTAATCAAATTGGTCATACGTAGGAGACCCCTTGGTTAAAGTAGGCCAAGATGAGATATAGGAAGGAATACGATTATGAAAAGTATCGTAATCTTATGATATGATACATAGAGTGATAATTTATCACCCACCTAAGATGGAAAAGTGATAGTGTGACATGCCAACTAAAGGTGGATCACCCACCTAGGGTGGAAAAGTGATAGTGTAACACATCCACTAAAGGTGGGTCACCAACCTAAGGTGGAAAAGTGATAGCATTTAAGTCCATTGAAGGTCAAAGTCCAACTTAAGGTGGAAAAGTGATAATGTGATAATGCCAACCAAAGTGGGAATGTTCCTATGTGGTTCCTAAGTAAACTTAAGTAACATGTGTGTTTATAACCTAGGAGAAACAATTACAAGGTACACCACTTAAACACAACAACAAAAGGTTCTCATCATACTACATGTAAATATTATTTCATTGAAGTTAGGACATATGGTTGAAGGTACATTTTCAAATATGAAAAAATCTTTAAAATCTCATTCATATATGCTAAAGAAAGACCTTATTGCATGCGTAATTAATATTATTATAATTATTGGGATGAAAATAAATGCTTACTTCATTATGTTAAATGGAGGTCCTAGAATCACACAATTTTTTTAATATTTATGATAATCATATTGACTTAGCCTTACTTTCATGATCACCTTCATATATTGTACGTCATTTTTTCTTAGATACCACTTTATGTTAGAAGTTTCTCATTGATGATTGTTTTGAAGGAGAATCTTGACGTCAATATACTTTTATTGACTTATGTTGTTATTTCTCCATAAATTATGTGGTTTTGTTCATCATGTTTTGGTCTGTGTTGCTCCATACATATAGATATGGGTCTGCAACTTGGACAATATGTTTATGTATACCAGATGTTTCTATCTTCAAGTTTATATGTATCGTGGATATTCAAATAGAGAGATACATGGTTTGGAAGTTTGGACTGTCAATTACCTTATTCCTTTGGATTAGATCAATTTATCAAGGTATCCACATTTCATCAACTGGATGTTTTTGGTCCTATAGTTTTGGGATAAGACTAAGCATTGTGCATGACATGTGAATTCCAGTTGGCATTAACATCTTTTATATCTTGGCTAACCTATGTGAGTGAAATGTGTAGACACCTAAAAATGGCTCGATAGAAATAAGGCAAAACACAATTGAAAGGGCAGGGGGGGTGAATCAGTTGTGTCCAACACTTATAACTTTAACAACCTTTAACCACATATCTAATTAATGAACAGTAAAGCATAGATCCACAACACATCAAGAACACATAACACCAAGGTTTTTGCATGGAAAACTTGGTCAAGGGAAAAAAATGACGGGGATGAACCCACAAGATGATGTACTTTGTTAAAAACACTATACCCGTTAAAGGTATTACAATGGGAATGTAGATGCATTCAGGAACACTACCTAGAGCTCAGTGCTCAAATACAAGAGGGATACAAACCCATGGAAGGCTCACTACCTAAAAACAATCATGGATTACAATCCATAAGTCATGAATTGAATAATAATATCTTCAACATTTATGGGCTAGTTCCATTAAAGTACATATATAATTTTCTTTTCTATACCAAATCTCTACCTCAATTGTAGATTCCACTCCTACCTTTTCGCAACCACAATCTCACTCATACATGATAGTTGTATACGCTAAATGTGGGCCTCTTACTTAGCCATACACTTCAACATAGTCATTATTCATTAGTCACATACAAGAATGAATATGAAGTTATTCATCCTGCATGCCTGGATGAGTCGACCTGTTGCCTCCTATCTAGACAGGGTTTTGAGTAGCTCTCAGATTTCAAGAACCCAACAACTGAGACCAATCTAAGAACAAAGGATTTAATCTAGAAATGTAGATGCAATATTAGTCTAGAAATGAATATGCATGATTAATCTAGAGGTAAGTATGAAAAATTAAGCTAAGAAATGAGCATGAGATTAATCTAAGAAATGCTTTTAAGAAACTAGGTTATGCATGATTAATCTAGAAATGAGTATTAATCTATTGCAATATGAAAGCTTGGAAGTATACAAATATTGAATTAAAAATGCAGCAACGATTCAATATTCTAACAATGCATTCTCCTCTTTTCGAATGCGGAATAAGAGAGTTCTTTTATAGAATGAGAGTCCAGTTCAGAATGACAAGTTTCCTTTGAGAGAAACATTTAACATTTGAAAATCCAGTTCAGAATAGCAAGTTTCCTTTGAGAGAAACAATTAACATTTGAAAATCAAGTTCAGAATAGCAGGTTTCCTTTGAGAGAAACAATCAACTGTTGTCTTTTTGAGTGGATGAAACAGTTAACTGATTTGATGCACTTTTGAATTACAATTAACTCAAAGTTTCCATTTCTGAACTGAGGTGAGGATTTTGGAGAGCCTATTTGATTAAATAAATGAAACATGACCTCATAAATGCACTTTATCAATTATTTGAATAATTAAATTCAATTATTGAAATGAGGATATTTATTTAATAATCAAATATTATTTAATTCCTTTTTATGTATTTTAGCTAAAAGGGTGAATT
>MU227831.1:1620966-1637963 GCA_018584345.1 Thuja plicata | reverse complement strand
GGATATTTATTTAATAATCAAATATTATTTAATTCCTTTTTATGTATTTTAGCTAAAAGGGTGAATTTAATTTAATTAAAGTGCTAGGACTTTGTAATTAAATTAATTCGATCATAGGGTTTATTTAACCAATTGTAATTGATATTTAGGAATTAAATATAGTATGTGATTAATGCAGATTTAGGATTTTCTGCATTTGACACTTAAGTCAAGTAGAGTCAGTCAAAACTCAGAATTGCCTAGTACAATATGACTTTGATGATTCAGATGGTTGACAAATGCAACAAAATTGGTTATGGTTGCAAGATGCCGATTTTGGGGTATTACATTTTGCCCCTCTTTGAATTGATGTGCGAGTAGCGCATTGATTCAAAGAATAGTCTGATGTTCGAAGCATAGAAGAATAGTATGAAATTGATTTTGAAAATTGATGTAAAGATCGATTGATGAAGATTTCATAGCCATCTCCCGAACAAAGCCTAATTCTCTGAAGTCTAGGTTAGATTGCCAAGACGCCGATTAAGTCAAGTTTTCGAGGGTCATCTTCAGAATGAAGCTTAACTCTCAGGAATCCTGGTTAGATTACCCCAATACCTAATAGATTATCATCTTTGAAAAGACTATCCCGAGAATGAGGCTCAACCTTCAGGAGTCAGGGTTATATTTCCCCGATACCTATTCATTAAAAGATAGTCAATAGAGATTTTTAGGACTATCTCTAGAATGAAGCTTAGTCCCCAATATCTAGGTTAGATTTCCCAGACACCGGTTAGAACGAGTTTCAGAATCATCTTCAGAATGAAGCTTGATTTTCAGGAGCCAGGGTTAGATTACCTCGATTCCTAATATATGATCTTTCGAGAATCATATCCAGAATGAAGCTTGATCCTCAAGGATCAGAGTTAGATTGCTCAGATACTTAATAGATTAGATTTTGAGAATCATCTCCAGAATGAAGCTTGATCCTCAGGGATTTGAGTTAGATTTCTCAGATACCTAATAATGAGATGACAAGATGTAAGGAATAGAGATGCCCCTAGTGATTTAATATTGTGGAATATCCAGTTTTGACTGTGAAGTATGAAAACTGAACATACCCCAAGTGATGAGATACCCCTAGCAATGAGGATTTTTGAAATCAGATCAGATTGATTAAAATAGATTTGATAGTGAATCAATGATGTAATCATCCTGCCTCCTAAGGAGCGAAATGGAAAGATGACACATCATAATGGTGATTGAAAGCGATAAATCAAAGATAGATATTGAATCAAAGGTTGAGGAGAACTCAAAATAGATTACAGAAGATTCAAAAGTAATTTTGAGTGATTTTGAGGTCTAGTTGACCAAGTTTGACCAGGGTTGACTATAGTTGACTTTTGAGTAAAATTGTTGAAGATTTGAGAAAATGTTGATTGGATATGATTCTGACAAGAAAGCAACATCAGAAAGTCTAGTGCACAAGCGTTCGATCCCGTCGGTCCCAAAAAAATTAAAATACGATTTTGAGCTATATAGGAGTGTCAACTTCCGATTTCGATCCTAAAAATGGATTTAGAGCAGTCGATTTAGACAAGGATGAAATTTCCATGCAAAATGGAGCACTTTTGAAAATTAGGTCAAACCCTATATATGGGCCAAAAGTGTCTTTTTCAAATCATTTGTATTTGTTGACTTTTTGAGAGAAAAGAGCTCTGAGCAAGAATGGTGGTCCCCATGAGTACTCATCGATTTGAGTGATCCAGGTGCCACAGTTGACTGACAGTGTACGAGCCACCGGTAAGAAATTGAATACCTCCTTATCAATTCAAATTTTACTGTATTAGATAGATTTTTCATCATTTTTTTTAATGTTTTTAGGAATTATCCCGCGAGTTCTCACGCGAAGAACTATGTTCTTCATGCGAGCCCGTGGGAAATCTCGCGCGAGAAACTGCTAAAAAGCATTTCCTTGTAGATGCCACTATAGATCCTCCCATGGGAGGGGCCCCATGTCTCATGTGAGAAACTCTTAGAAAGGGGGGTTTCTCACGTCAGGCTACGTGAAACTTAGCGCGAGCTTGAAATTGCGCGCACGACGATGTACTTCTTCGCGTGAAATGTTGCTTCTTTGCGTGGAGAGCGAATAGCAAGTTGAAGCTGTAACGAGTCTTTGTTCTATCCATTAGCATTTGCATCAGCTTTGTAACCTTGTTTAGGATGTCAGGTTAGCTTTAATTCTCAATTTTGTGTTGATTGACCTAAATCATAAGCCGAGTACTGATCATGCACTATTGTTTGAATGTCTTACAGGTTGATTTCCCAGATATTGCCTTTAGGTCACACCATCCAACCATCGATGGGCTGATTGGGTAGTTGGATGATGTCGAGGTTGGTCACATAGATGCACTGGGGTTGTCACACCTCTGTGAGATACCCGATATTCGGGTTAATCACAGATTACTAGGAGCATTGGTGGAGCGTTTCTATTCAGAGACAAACACTTTCCACCTTCCACAGGGCAAGCTCATAGTGACCCCTGAGGACATATACATGATTCTGAGGATTCCCTTCCATGGTCTGAGAGTTGAGTATGATGTACATCTACGACCAGGTACAACATCGCTGAGAGAGATTCTACAGGATGAGCTTGTCATGGGTAGAGCCATCCCATGAGAGGAGTTGATTAGGGAGTATGGGCTCGAGAACTGATTGGCCATGGTTTTGGCAGCATTCTTGGGATGTTATCTGATGCCAAGTCATGGTCAGCACAGTTTTGAGTGCGGGTGGGGTCGGATGCTGCAGAGGATGCTGCCGATGCCAGTACATTATGGATGAGGTTAGTGTATGCTAGCCCACATGTACCATGAGATGCATGAGATCGCCTATAGAGAGGCAAAGAGTATGGTAGTAGGGTATTTGTATTACAGGTGTGGACATGAGAGCACCTTCTTATTACCCAACCCATTTGTGACGATATGAGGTAGCCACTTGAGCCTTACATATACAGGTACATGGGTCTGATTACCCAACCCACGCTGGGTAAGATAGAGCAGTGGCGGGCACAGTTAGATGATTTGGTAGCCATAGTATGGTGACCATGGAGGATGACCGAGGCATGGGACGATGCCAGGGATCAGCTTAACTATATTTTTTTGTTCATGACCACTGATCATCCATTCTATAGCAGTGATCGAGAGATTCCCATTGACACAGGTGTGGCGATAGTTTGGTCGTCCATAGGACATCTCCCAGGAGTACTGTTCATACACTCGCTTCATCGATGAGGAGCGGAAGGGTTGGTTAACGCAGCTAGAATAGGGTCACAACATGATAGACGTATGGTCAGTAGTACTGACATGTTGGGATTACCTAGGTGGGGTGGCGGAGGTGGCATGACAACAACATACAGGGAGTATTTTGCCTGTCATCCGTTCCCCCAGTTTATAGATCCAGTAGGTATGGGGGCCCCTACACAGGTACCACTACCACCTCTAGAGTAGAGACCACAACCACCACCACATCAGGGACCACAGCTGGGGCCTCGACCACGTACCATGCAGGTTCCCATCCTTGCTCGACAGATGGGGATCGATCCTAGTACTGGCAGCAGTGGGAAACATGAGAGGCACACTAGACGGAGGACAGTTGAGTAGTTAGCTGAGTAGCAGGAGGAGCTTGCATAGGATCTTGTGCCAGGGGATCCATTATCACAGGTGCAGGATTCCATACGGAGATCTAGGGAGAGAGTCTGCCAAATGCAGCGATAGATTATGGAGCTGTAGATACAGGTTGCAGTGTAAGATGCCCGACTTATAGACAAAGATCGAGAGCTGCGAGATGCCTAAGAGCAGCTAGTGAGGTCCAAGGAGCAGCTGGAGAGGTCTTGGGAGAAGATACGTCACCAGTCCTCCCGAGTGGCATACTATTATGCGACATATGTGGGGGTGGTGCCTAGTGAGGTAGAGCAAGTACCCAGGTTTTCAGCGTATGCTAGAGCTTCAGAGGGCGCGCAAGCACCACCTCCTCCAGATATGCCTCCTCCTCCACCTCCTCCAGAGGATGAGGGAGAGGGCCAGAGCTAGAGTTGACATATTTTGATAGATTGTATCACATGATGTATCTGATGCGTTGACATCTTTGTATTGCATCATCATTTTTGAGATATATTGTGCTTGAGTAGCACCCATTTTATATTGTATCAACACTTTGATATATATATATATATATGAGCTCATCTTTTGGTATCATTGAATTTGTCATGTTTTACTTTATGCGATGTTGTATTTTATGAGATGTATCCCATATGGTGAGATGCTTAGATGATTAGATGATTAGATGTATGCTAGAATATGTATGAAATGCACATGTTTTGATTTTATGAATATGTATGAGATGCACATGTTTCAATTTTATGAATATGTATGAGATATACATGTTTTGATTTTATGCATATGTATGTAGATGTAGATGTGTATGTATGCAGATGATTTTGTGAATGCACTTGTGAATAGAGATATGTAAATGCAATGTATATGGTACTAACATCTCATGCAGGGTGTCAAGATGTATGACAGATGCTAACCAAAAGAACCTTTGAAGAATGAGAGCGAGGATCGACCACTTGTGCAGTCGTGATGAAGCCAGAACGCTAAAGAAGAACCCCTCATCATATAAATCTAGGAGAACACAATGAAGTGACCATTAAAAAAATGTATAGAATGAAAGTGCAGTCCTATGCTAGATGCAATCCCTAGGACATGGTTGTTGGACCCATTGAAAATTTGTCATCACAGAGCATTTTTGGAACATCGGAGTCGATACAATCCTTACTGGTGCTACTGCAACCATAAGAATATGAATAGGACTTTCATCTGATTAGATATGGGAAACTAACATAAGCATCAGGGCACAAAAGCTGAGATGACCTGAACATTGTTTCCAGTTGATGTTGCAAGAGTACACCAGTATTGAGGCATTCAAAGCCAAGATAACCATGAGTGCGGTCTTGTGTAAAAAAACCGAGCAATAACAATCAAGGAGATAGTTTTGACCTCACCTTGGCATACAAATAAATAGGATCAAGGGATGTGAGGATTTTCCACCTTAATGTAGAAGCTCTTATCACATACACCCTATTTATTTGACATTGCTGCATCATTGGAGCCACACCAACAAGCAGTAGACACAGAAAAGAGAAACAAAATCAATGAGAACAAGAAACATACAAAGAGAAATCCAATCATAGATCAACATGTTTCAAATTTTTCAGATGTGTTCATGTATAGGGGTGTTGAAAAACACCATTGTGCTTGTGAGTGCTGTGTGGTTGATTGCTATTGATAGATTATGTTTACATTTGTGATATCAAATGTGTGTTAAGAAACACATATGCATCCAAAGATAGTGTTAAGAAACACTATTGATTGTGGTGTTGAGAAACACCTGTTGATTGTGTCAATAGTGAGTTGTCCTTCAGAATGACAAGATTACTAATGAAAGATGCGATCAGATTGGGGACTCATGCGCCTAGGTAATGACTAACTTGACTCATGTTGCGAGGGAAAAGTTGATTTGGTTGCCCCTAGGCTTATGACTCTAGATCAATGTCAAGTCAGGAGGGTTCTCAGAGGAACCAAAGTGTCACAAAGTGACTGAAAGCTATATACAAGCTAAAGAAAAGAATTGCCAAGACAAAGCATGCAGTACCACTCTAACCTCAACTGATTGATATCAAAATGTAGATATACATCGATTGTGCAAAAAGTAGATTAGTATGACAATAGTAGAAAGACGTAGTCAGAACCACTGGTGACTAATGCGAGAGAGATTCCAAAAGGTAGTAGGATAGTGCCCCCTAGACTAGGAAGGTTGCCCCTAGAGTACGACTAGTTTCAATCCATGTAAGGTGGTGTCTTGACGGTAGCTGAGAGCATGCACAAAGCAGGAGCTTGTCTTTTTTTGTATTTTTGTATTTTTTTGATTTTTTTTTGGTATTTTTTGATATAAAATAGATCTCTTGGACAAGTAGATATAGTTGTAGAACCATGGGAAATCTCATTAAACCAGAGCCAACATAAGCCATGTGCCCTCGTGACAAGGTATACAAAAACTTATCCAGATGGATTTTGGGGGAAAAGAAGAAGACAACTATTCCTAGGACTGTCCTTTTCCTGTAAGAATAGAAGAATTTGTGAATGAGAAACTTCATCCACTAGGTAGTACAATTCCATTTTTTGAAATTTTCAGGACATTTTGCAAATTTTTTTTTTGGATTTTTTTCAGGACTTTAGTATGTACATGAGCATTCTAAAGATGTCTCAACTATAGAACCATTTCAGATGAAGTGCATTGATCGGATCCTTGAGTTTCTCTCCTTTAGTGGTGGAGAGTTGATATGCACTAGACCCAAACACTATAGTGACAACATACAAACCAAGCCAATTTGGTTCAAATTTTCCCTTTTGGACCTGATGCTATTGATTCTTAGGGTTCTCCCTCAGAACGAGGTCACCCACTTGGAAATCCCTTGGTCAAACCTTCTTGCTATAGCTCTTAGACATCCATTTCTCATATGCTCTGAGGTGATCCAACACCACTTTCTGACGTTCATCTAGTAGTTCCAACTCTTGCAACCGAGATATTATGTTGTCATCATCAATAATGAGGCCTTTCAGAGAGAACTTAGAGATGGAATCTCACCTCAATAGGTAGCACAACATCCACTTCGTATACCAAAGCAAAGGGTGTGGCCCATGTTGGTGTTTTTATACTTGTTATATATTCCCAGAGAGCTAGATTGACCCGGAGGTGCCAATCTCGTCTAGATTTGTGAACTGTACGATGCAGGATTTTAAGGATTATTTTGTTTGGTGCTTCCGTCTATCCATTAACCTAAGGATAATAGATGGAAGACCAATGTTGAGTGATATTTAACTTAGAACATAGCTCCTTCAGATCCTTGTTCTTAAATTGTCCTCCATTATCAATGATTATAGCATAGGGCACACCATATCTGCAGATGATGTAATTGAGCATGAACATTACCACAGATTTTCCATTTGCTATGGTGAGAGGTATCACCTCTACCCACTTGGTGAAATAATCTATAGCTATGATGATGAACTTGTGTCCATTCAATGACGAGGGATGAATCTGACCTACCAAATCAAAGGCCCATTGCTGGAATGGCCAAAAAGTGATGAATAGAATGAGCTCCTTAGTTGGAGCATGAATCAGATTTCCATGTAGTTGATACTGTTTGCAAGACTTAGCATGTTTTTTATCTTCCTTTTCCATAGCTGGCCAATAGTAACTAGCTCTAATAAGTTTACGGGCCACTGTCGAGCCGGTCGAGTGAGATCCAAAGATGCCTTCGTGTACTTCAACTAACGCACACTTAGACTCATCAGGTTCTCAAAACCTAAGAAGGGTACCATCTAGACCTCGCCTATATAGGTCTTTAGCTATGATAAAATACCATGAAGCACTACAGATTAGGTGAAGTTTCTCATTATGGGTGTAGGTATTTGGAACAATTTGGTCACGAAGGTAGGAGTAGATGTGGTAGCAGGATGAATTATGTCCAATGATAGAATAGATCATCCGAGAGTCAGGGGAGTCATAGGCTGGGTAGTGTAATGTGTCCACTAGGAATTCATGTCGAAAGTATTTCTTAGGCATATGTAGTAGAGAAGTGAGAGTAGCCATTGCAATAGCCGCTTTATTGTTTGCCCTTGGAATCTATTGGAATGTGATGTGTGCAAAGTAATTTCAGAGGTCATCGACCATCTTCTTGTAAGGCACCAGTTTGTCATCTTTCATTTAATAAGTATTATTTACTTGATTAATGACTAGTTGTGAATCACCAAAGACTTTGAGTTCATCCACTTGCCACTCAATGGTGATCTTCATGCCATTGATTAGGGCTTCGTACTCGATGATGTTATTTGTAGAAGGAAACAATAGCTTGTATGATTTGGGTAAAGAGTACCTTTTTGGCATGATGAATAATATCCCAGCACCTGACCCCTGTTGAGTGAATGATCCATCAAAGAACATAGTCTAGGATAGATGTGTGAGAAGTAGTATAGACTCGTCTGGAAACTCGATGCTCAATGGTTGATGGTCTACGAGTGGTGCCTCCGCCAATCGATCTACAATTGCCTTTCCTTTGATGGAATTTATTTCTACATAAATGGTATAAAATTCACTAAGAATCATGACCCATTTTGCTAGTCTACCAGTGAGGGTAGCCTTACTGAGTAAATATTTTGATGGATCAATTTTAGAAATGAGGTGTGTAGTGTGAGAAAGCATGTAGTATCACAGTTTTTGTGAAGCAAATACCACCGCTAGGAAATCCTTCTTAATGACCGAATAGTTTTCTTCATATGAGACCAGTGTCCTACTGATATAGTATATAGCTCTTTCCTTATTATTCTGATCTTGTTGAGCTAACAGGACACCTAGTGATAAATCTATAGTAGATATGTAAAGGATGAGAGACTTCCTAGGAATAGGAGGCATCAGTATTGGTAGATTTGGAAGATACTACTTGATCTGTGTTAGCCCCTTATCACATTCTTAATTCCATTTCTAGGTCACACCCTTGTGCAAAGTATTAGTGAAAGGTTGTGACTTGTCAGCCAGTTGTGAGATGAAGCACTGGATAGATTGTAATCGGCCTTGGAGTCTTCTCATCTGACTGATGTTGCGTGGTGGTGACATTTCCATGATGGCTTGGACCTTCTCAAGATCCACTTCTATGCCTTTTGCAGATATGATGTAACCAAGTAGTTTTCCATATGTTACCCCAAATTCACATTTCTTCAGATTAAGCCGTAGACTGAATTGTTACATGCGGTCTAGTATGGGACCTAGATCTGCAAGGTGCGTCTTTCATTGAATTCTCTTAGCTAGAGTTTCATCAACATAATATTCCATCATTTTATGCATCATATCGTGGAAGATAGTGGTGACAACCATCTGATATGTAGCACCAGTATTCTTGAGTTTAAAAGGCATGATGTTCCAATAGAAAGTTCCCCATGCACATGTGAAAGCAATTTTCTCTTGGTCTTCTGGTGTGATTTTTATCTAGTTGTATCCAGAGAAACCATCCATCAGTGAGTACATTTCATAACCTACTGTCATGTCTATGTTGGGCAATGGAAAGTCATCTTTTGGACATGCCTTGTTCAAGTCTCAAAAATCCGTGCAAAATTGGATAGATTTGTCATGTTTAGATACTGGAACAATGTTGGAAATACACTCCACATAGTCAATTGCTCTGATAAATACAACCTTAAGAAGTTTTTCCAGTTCATCTTTGACTAGTAAAGCCACATGTGGATGCATCTTCCAAAGCTTTTGTTTGACAGGATTGACGCTTGGAGCAATGGACAAGTGATGCATGATCAGATTAGGATCCAATCCTAGAATGTTGAAATATTTACATGGAAAGCTGATCTTTTTGCTTCGGAAGAAGGCAATGAAGTTCTCTCTTTCTTCCTCAGATAATGACTGTGCCAAATGAATGATCCGAGGTTCTTCTTCTGTGCCCAATTTTACTGGTTGAGTTGGTTCAATTAGCACTGATGACCATTCTTGAAAATGACTTGGAAGTGTATCAAGTATCCCATCCTTGGGCACCTCAGAGAGGTTTTCACCCTCAGATAACTCCTTTATTTTTACCTTTTTAGGCTCTAACACTTCCATAATGCAGTTTTCACCACTAGAGCACCTATTATTTCTTCTTTTAATTTTGCGACTGAGATATTTGATATTAGCCTTAGTCATGTTGACACTGTCTTCATTGGTGGAGGATGTTACAGGTTCGACAATGTTAAGGTAGTAGGCAAGAGCATAGTCATTCTGGAATGTAAGGACTTCATTGGATGGACTAGAGGAGGAGTTCCAGTCTATGAGCTCAGGATGGTGGAGTGGAAGAGAGGTGATGGATTCTAGTGCATTCACGGTAGTCATCAAAGTGTGGACTAGCAAGTCGACACCTAAAGCGATCTCATCTAGAGGTGCATTCGAATTCCTTTGACCCCTCGTGACTATAGTAGAAGACAATTTAACATTGATGGAATCAAACTCGTTTGTCCTAAAACTAGAGCCTTCACCTATTTTGAGAGGGTTTTCATATGCATGCACAGTATCTATATCCCTGTCAAAGGTTTCTTCTAAAATATTCTCAAACTCATATTTATAGGAGTCTGTTTCATCATTAGGTTTCATATCAAGGACGTGAGTAAAATATACTCTTTGCCCCCAGTTCAGATGAGTTCTGTCTAAAACCTCTACTATGGTCAGATGAGTAATACTTGAGATAGGTACCTCATCACCACTTGTGTCACCATCTGAGTCTATTTAATCTTGTGTTGTAGTGATGAGTGGTTGTATTTTCTCTTGTTCAAATCGCTCTTGAAAATGCGGTGGAATGTATAGTTCACCTTGATACCCAGGATCGACATTTTGCATCACTCTCAATCGTTCATATGTTAGTGAAGCGAGTGAAGCAGTTTCATTAGAGTTGCTATCAGTCCCAACAATACTGACACATGGTATAAAATCATCTAGCTCAACAAAGAATGCGGCAAGATCTAGAGGAATAGGACAAGGAAAGGAATCCTCATCAGAGCTATCCTCTGAGTTTCCAGCTATAGATGTACCTTCAGGTTGGTGATCTGGTTCTAGCACAAATTTGTTAATCCCTAAGTGAAATAAGATCTTCTTGAAGCCTAGACCTGTAGAGTCACGTGTTCATCTACCAATAGCTTCAAGTGGTGCAAGCAATCCTTTATGGTTCACTCCTATAGGGCCATTCCCTTTATAGCCAAATTGCTTCATAATAGATAGACCCTTGCCATAATGTTTAGGGTCTATGTTGCGAGGTGGAGTGATTTTCTCAGGTGTATCCTCCCCTTTATAGATCCATGCTTTAATAGCCCTGTTTTCATCTTCTTTCTCTAGTGGTGTCATGACATGTACAAAGGTGCCACCATATTTTGTTTGAGGAGGAGTTGTAGAAGGTTTGTTGTCCTTAGAAGGCCTCCCATAAGAATGTGGAGACAAAGGAAGAGAT
This sequence comes from Thuja plicata, assembly GCA_018584345.1. Lineage (NCBI taxonomy): Eukaryota > Viridiplantae > Streptophyta > Pinopsida > Cupressales > Cupressaceae > Thuja > Thuja plicata. The sequence continues at coordinate 1,626,892 of MU227831.1, read as the reverse complement.
GTTATTGATAACACAGGTTCAATCTGATACCTCCCCATGTTAGTATCCTTAAGTTTCAGGGTTTTTTCCATTTCCTTTAGCTTGGCCTCAAGGAATTTAGTAGACTCTATGTTGGTGGGAAAAAATCTATCAGCAGATTTGGTAAGCATGTTGCAATCATAGCTTGTATTGGTCGGTACTGTTACTTTGGATCCTTGGAATGGGAATTTTATGCATTAATGATAGGTTGACAAAACCGCCTTCATTTCATGGATCCACGTTCTTTCCAACAATATGTTGTATTCTAGAGGAATGTTGAGCACCTGACAGATAACATCCATTTCAATAGGTCCAACTCAGATTTGTATTACAACTAGCCCCTTGGATTTTCACTCTTATTCATCATATGCTTTAATGGTGATCTTTTTGTGTGCATCTATGCAGTCTTCACCATAGCCTAACTGGGAAAGGAAACTAGAAGAGCATATGTTAAGGCCAATGTCATTATCTATAAGGACACAACGGACGTGCTTTGGGCCAATCATGACCTCAATATGCAAGGGATTATTGTGTGGATGACTCAAGGAATGATCTTCTTCTTCAGAGAAAGACAAGTAATGAGGTGAGGTTAGATGACCTACCATGGATTGAAACCAGTCTAGATCTAGATCTTTTGGAACATTTTCTTTAGTGAGGGATTTGTTAATAATCTCCCTGTGAGTAGGGGAGATTTTTAGTAGCTCAAAGATAGTAATCTGACCATTGGTTTTTTGTAATCGGTCTAGTATGCTGTAATTAGTAGCATTAGGAGAGGGGAGCAATTTTGAATTCTTGTTGGCATCGCCAACAACAACTTTATCTACATGTTTCTTTGGTGAAAATGTAGAAGGCCCAGGGCATTTGAGAATGATCTTTGGACGAGACTGAGTAACGACATTCACACAAACTTGATATTGTTCTCATTCAGAGGAGTGGGATGCAGGTCCTTGAAGGATGAAGGGAGTTTTGTGTTTGGGAGCGTCTTCTCTTCCCTTGATGGTAACAATGTCACATTATTTGACATCAACAAGTTCAACCATATTAATGACATTGTCATTATTAGTGTACGTGTGGTTGAACTTGGCATGAACATTTTTATCCTTAGAGGATTCACCTTTTTTATGAGAAGGAAAGGGGTCTTTGAATGCCTGGTGATTCGAGTTCTTGTTGTGACCTCCTACAAAAATAACCTCACTATTAATAAGGTCCTGGATCTTATGCCATAGTTGAATGCAGGTAGCCATTTTGTGACCCTTATTCTGGTGGTAATCGTAGTACGCAGATTCATTCCACCAAGAAGGTTGTGGTTGCGGATCGAAAGGATGTGAGTTATCTAGAGGAGTGAGTAATTTGTTTTCCAAGAGAGTCTCCTAGACCTCATCAAGGGGTTCTCCTAGAGGAGTGAACTCATGCTTGGGCCGAGGAGCCCAAGGTTTAGACCTAGAAAAGTTTGAAGGTGGTTTAGTTTGTGCCACAACTAGTTCAGTGGCTTTGGCCGCCTACATAGTGGTAGTAAGGTTGAACACAACCTTTGGAGGCTTGGGAGTCACATTGTCGACAACTACATCATTCACAACATCCCGATTCTTTTTGTAAATTTTGGGGTTGTCTTTGCCTGAGGAGGAGGATCCTTGTTTATTATCCTTGTGTAGGGTTAGTTCTCCTTTCTTGACCATGAATGTCTCAATTCTCATAGCTTGTTTAATCATTTCATCAAAGGTCAAAGGACCTTTCAACTGTACTTGGTACCCAAAATTAGGAAGAAGATTGTCTAAAAAGATGTCAAGATTTTTAGACTCGGGTATTTTACGAGAATATTTTGTATAAAGCTATCTCCGTCTCTGGAGAAATGTCAAGAAAGGTTCCCCATGGTTTTGTTTTAAGTTGCAAAGATTACAAATGTTAATTGGATGTTGGATTTTGTGTGAGTAGTGTTGTAGAAACAAGTTGTAAATCTCATCAAAAGTCTTGATGCTAGTAGGTAGCCTAGAGAACCACTCCATGGCCGACCCTCCCAAACTACGTGGGAAGAGACGCACAAGGTAAGTTTGATCATGTATAAACTCTATAGAGAGATCACTAAAATCTCTTAGATGATCTTGAGGATCAGAGGTACCCAATTATTTTTCGTACTCGGGAAGTTCAACTCCTTTAGGAAAAGGAGGCATGCACAAAATTTTGTCGAATGGGAATAGACAAATGCTTTCCAGCGTGAACTGTGTGGCAGGTTTATCTTTATCCTTCATGAGTTGAAGGAGTTTTTCTTGCATGATTTGAACTTGTTTTTGTAACCGGGAGTTTTTAGTTTCTTCCTCTTGCGTGACAAGAGTCTCTACATTGTAGTTTGAGGGTAACTTGGCCCCTTGATTAGCTAGCTCGAGGAGATATTTATCTTTCTCTTCCTTCAGGAGAATCTCCATCATTTTACAAAAGTTTTTACTGGCATGAGAATCTGAGACATCTTCCTGAGTAATTATCTCCTCTTCATCAGTAGGGGGTTCTTGAAAATGATATTTACCCTTGGTGGTTTTAGATGAATCATTATCTTTGTTATGTTCACCCCTTTGATTTTGGTCTGCCATCTTGCTAGTATGCAAGTGTTCAGTGTGAAAATACTCACTATGAGGAGGTTGAGTAGGCTGACATGTTGTACCTATAGGAACCCTTATTGTGTTGATAGTGTCAGATTCAGGTAACAAATCTTCAGGGTTTTGACACTCTTCAAATAATGGGTTTCAGACTCGACTGAAGTCAACTGGGAATGATCATCTAACATGAGGTCAAACGATAGGAGAGGCAGATTGAGATGATCCCTCTATAGATGTAGCTAGTGAAGAGGAATGTGATGATCCCCCACTGCACTTAGATTGCATGAAAATTTTTTTACAACCTCTTCCTCGGTTGTGAGGTCTACGTCTACCTCGTCTAGTGACACGTAAGGGGAATGCGTTGCTAGTTCGAGTCGCAACAGTCATAGACAAATATTAGGTAAGGAGAGTGAAATAGGAATATTCTTGGAACTATGTCTCAAGATAAATGCACAAGAGTTCCAATAGGTGAAGTATACTCGGAATGATTTGTTAGAGATAAGGCTAGAACAGTCGACACTACAACATTTGGGGTCAAATTTCAACGCCAATTTGCGACGGCGCTACCATTTGTGTGTGATTTTTGTGTTTTTTTCCAAGTTCCCTCCAATTCTTTCGTAATAGCGATGATACCATCGTAATTGCGACACCATCTTGATTATAAACAAAAAAAAGAAAAAGAAAGACTCATTTGTGATCGAGCTATGGATGCGAGCAGAAGAGGGCCCTAATGATGAGATTGGTTTTTCCCGGTAACACAACCACTCAGCTGCTTTCCAAGGATATGTCACCCATGATTTAGAGGACACCATGCTTCTTACCTTCATTTCTTGTTCATGAGTTTGAGGAAACAACCTGTTTTACAATTTTTGATTCCAAGCTTTTACTATATCTGAGGGTTGTTAACCATTTTACCGCTAAGATTGTTTGCGTACCCTTTATACATTGACGACTGTTCAAACTGTATTTTTCAATTTGAATAACCTCATACATGTTTTTTTTTTATCTTGGTAACAGGTTTTTCAAAATTTGAAGGTGAGAAACCAATTCTTGGCTTCATCACAAGGTGAGTAAAAATCTCCAACACCCATCTACTATGAATTCCAATTCTTCTTTATTTGTTTTGTAACTTATCATTTTCTTTAGCTTGATCTGGAAAACCCCCAAATCTAAAATATTTGCAGTTGCTGGACATTCTCATTTATCATTTTTCCATAGGATTAAGAATTGAGATCTCTATGGTTGCTGAATGTAACCTATGCAAGAACTTGAAGGGTCGAACATATATTCAATTACTGTTCACTAGTTTGTGTATGTATGCATTTTAGAGGAGGTGTTGTTAAATTTTAAAAAATAAGCTTGCAAGTCTTTTATAATGCAATATTTTAAACGGACTTACCAAGTGAAAGTTGAGGTTTATAAACAAGTATAGAATCCCTAAAATTTTGCGAATCCGCAGTTATAAGAAACTATTTGATTTTCATCTATTGTTCTATATTAGGCATCTCTGTATGTATATTATTACTATCAAACCTGTTGTGTCTACATATATACATACATTTGGCTTCATAAAAGTGAGTGCATCTATGTACAAGATATAGGCATGAGGACATCTATACATTGTATATATACAGACACGATTACTATACATCTATACATTTTATATATTATAAATAAGGATAGGATTTTTAGCATAAAAATATATACATATAGAAATAAATAAAGGGGTTTGGTTTTGTGCTTCACGGCCATGGCCTGTACTGGACTTAGAGTAACAAATACAATGGTTATCAATCATGTGAAGCATTGGAGAGTGGCAAAATCCCCTAACTAGGAGTTTTCCTTTTCCTATTTGTGAATGGATTTGGACATGTAAAATAAAGGTTTATGATTGAGTACATTATCCCCAATGCTTTGCAAAGACATGGTTATAAGTAACCTGGATAGAGAGGATTTGATAATACAAATACCACTCCGTAGGCATTTATTGAAAGGGGGCCAAGTAGTAATATAAATCAAGCATAGCTTGAAACTGAGTTCATGATGTTACTATGCCACCATAGGGAGATGGGGAAGTCATTGTAGTGGGAATGGATGGAGTTTTTTGGAGATCTTAAAAGCATCCATTGCATTGATTTTGATCTGTAGTAATGTATGCCATAATGCTTTGAAAAAACAATTGGTTTTGAGAGTTCCTCACAATATTTACATATCCCAAGCACTGATCATACAGACGAATTTTAAACACATAGTGATTGTTCATAATCAAAACACATTTTCATCTACAATACATCCTTCGATATTTAAAATATCTACCCAAATACACATTGATGCCATTGGTGCACAACCATTCATTTTTAGCATAGCACAACACTTAATCTTTCTATAACAAATATAGATGTTGGAAATTCAATATATAGCTTCCATCAACTTTCTTCATGGGGTAAAAGACCTCACATAAAGTATCCAATGATTAGATTAATAATCAATGATTTTTTTTGTTCAAACTGGGTTTGGGATTAGCTGGAGTAGCTATCCCATTGGATGGATTGTTTGCTTGTTTTTTGAGATTTATGTATAGAACGACAGTGTGTGTTTTCTCTTCCAAACTCAATTTTTGGTAATAAAAAATATAAATTAGGAGAAAAGAATGAACAATATCAAACAAACTGGGAGCCATAAAAATCTATGTCCTCATGTTCATGATAATGCAAAATAGGACTTGGAACTTTGGTATATGTTTTGGCTTCATCCAAATGTCCTTAAAAATCTGAATTTTAATTGGAAGAAAAGAGAGTTTAATAGTTTACATCTTTAAAATTCATCTTGTTAAATGTACATGTCCCTTCCAATACCGATGAGAGAAAGACACTTTATAATAGTTTAACAAATGAAATTAGAACGTTGGTTGTAGTAAATATCCTACTGAAAGGAAGTTTCAATGCCATTCTGGACCCACAATAAATCTTCTTTAGTTTAGAAATGTTTATGAGACTTAACTTATTTTGGTGTGAAATCTATATTTTTCATCACCAATTTTTTATCTTGTTGCAATATACTAGTTGAAGTTCACCATTGGTAGTCTTTTGTTTTGTTCACTTATGTAGATCTGTAGCTCTTTAATCTTGATCTTGATTTCATTTCAATAGGTTCTTCAATTTTAGAATTCAAGGATTTCGTGGATGAATCTAGCTTTTGTGATTACCCATTGTGGGATATCCATTTAAAAGAGAGGTGTGTGTTAATGTGGGAGATCATGATACCAAATTCTTCCACATGTCAACAAAAATGAATCAGACCCTAGGTGTGTGATCCTAGAA
>MU227831.1:1592196-1604247 GCA_018584345.1 Thuja plicata | reverse complement strand
ACCTTAGTTAATTAGTGAATAGGTTTATTTGGTGAGAGTGATGTGAGGTAGGGTAAGATCTAGGTTCAAATTAGCTTAATCTAAATTTAAAATTTAGATTAATTTGGTTTAGTAGAATTTAAGTCATCTGGAGGAATAAATAAATTAAAAATTTATTTAAAGGGGATTAATGAAGGATAATGTATTAAATAAGATTTAATACATCAAAGGGGGGTAGTATTTAAATTAAATTCAAATACTAAGGAAAGTGAATCACATTTAATTAAATAGATAGAAGAATATAACAAATATAATTAATTAAAATTAACTATAATGTTATGGAAATATTAATTAAATTAATATAAGGACGATTTTAGACATCTACATTTTGCCCCTCTTTGATGTGGCATCAAAAGTGGCGTCACATCAAAGAAAAGAAAATAAGATGCCCCAGAGAGGTCAGGAAAACCTACGGCAGCGAAAGTGGAGGAGTGTGCCCCCTTGAGAAAATAATAGGAAAAAATATAATTTTTTAATAAAATTTTCTCGAAAAAGACAGGAAAACAGGGAAAGTAGACCAATTGCATGGCGTGTCCAAGGAAAATAGAGGAAAAATGGGGACCAGAATGGGGATAGGGGAGACAGACAGAAGAAACGGGGCCCAAGGGGCTATAAATAGTCCATCGTGGCCCATAGACAAGTCATTTTCACCCACAAAGAGCAAAAAGAGAGCGATGGCAGCACAACGAGAGTGAGCATAGCTTGGAGAGCGCATCCGGGTGCACTAGCGACTAGCAGATGTGGGACCAACGGTGAGTAGTCAACCACCTCTTAGTCAATTATGCATTTAATGATTTTTGAGGTCATTAGGACATCATAAATGCATCAAAAGGGTGGCACATAGTGCAGATGGCAGTCGCCTGACCACCATCTGCATAGATGACAATCGAAAGAATGCCATACTCGCAGATGATCAATTTGTGATTGGCATCTGCATAGATGGAGATCAACCGATCTCCGTCTGTGAGAGTAGGGGAAGAGAGAATATGCGTAGCAGAGATAGCAGAGTTAAGACTCTGTCGTCTGCATGGTAAAAATGTGACAACAGAAACTGCCATCTCCGCAGACTATCGTTTGCAAAGATCTGCCGACTGCATAGACTGGCGACTGTGAAAGTCCACCGTCTGTGAGGGTCAACCACCGTCTTCATGAATTGACCCAAAAATGGAAGAAAAGAGAGGAAGAAGAGGGAAGACAAGGGTCTGAGAGAAATTTTTGATGCCCTAGACGGGCCTGGAACATTTTTTGATGCCCCAGAAAGATATCTGATGTTTGACATTTGCTTGCTGGATGCAGGAGAAGATCATCACCTTCCGGGTGAGGGAGTGCTACCCAACGACTATGGAGCTGGAGCAGCAGTTCACAACAGTGGAATGGGGGATTATCACATTATGTGGGTTGGAGCATGTACGACATTGGCCACATCTACGAGTGCATAATGTGCTAATGTTTGCTCTTATCGAGAGGTGGCATAGTACCACTTTTAGCTTTCACTTCACGACAAGGAAGTGATGATCACCCTTCACGACGTGTGGAGGATTTATAGAGTGCCAATTCGGGAGCTGATACCTAAGTACTGTGTCAAGGGTTCAGAGCCATACATGGAGATGGGTTTTGGTCAGATATTTGTAGATCTGCCTACCACACGACAGTGGATGTCCTGGATAGGGGCAATGACGATGGAGCCACAACTACGATGGGTGGCCCTATACTTAGCTGGATTGATAGGGGATGAATGATGCCTGATCATATAGGCAAGGGATTCCCTATGGGTTTGGCGCAGGTGCTGAGAAGCATGGTGGAGGATGGAGACCAGTACTGCTGGGGATATACCATTCTTGGCCAGCTTTATTATGATCTACATATGTGCACCTATCATAGGGGTAGGGCACTAGGTCCCAGATGTATGCTTCTTATGGTATGGGTGTGGGAGCATATTGCAGTCATACAACCATTTAGGCACCGTGAGACTAGAGTGGCTTACGAGCCATTTGTATGCAGACACATGCCACTTATTAGCTATAAGGCCATAGATTCAGTTGGATACTGACAACGAAGACTAGACGAGATGGGGGAGATACAGTGGGCATCCTATGCGGGGTGTGAGGCCTGGGGTCATGAGATCCCACACTAGGATGGATACGTAGAGGATGAGTTCTATGACTCATATTATATGAGGTTTGTTTAGACTGACTGTTGGTTGATCAGGAGGATGACATACATGATCTCCCGATATATGCCATCTAGGGTATGGAGACAAATAGGATAGATACAGGAGGCTGTTCCAAACGGGTTCCCACATCCATTAGTGACCCGAGAGGTGGGGAGTATCTAGGAGATGGGGGTTAATCCATGCATAGCACAAGCATCATTTATGGGGATGATCGAGCTCCCATGTATCAGAGCATGAGAGTCATTATAGGATGTAGGTGTAGTCCCTGCATATGCTCAGTGGTGGGCTGCTCATAGACCGATTAGATTGACAATACCAGGAGTTGTGTAGGAGGATGAGCAGCCAAGGGCTAGAGGAGATGGAGAGGGCCAGGACAGAGATGATGATGATGAGGATGGAGGAGGCGGAGGAGGGGCCAGAGGGAGGAGATTTTGGCCTAGGGTTGCAGCACCAAGGTAGAGAGGACATGTGGAGATACCCGTAGGGGGGCAGCCGCCCATAGTGCTAGGTGCTCAAGTATAGGGACATGATGATCCATATGGGCCATTAAGACAGGTACAGGGGCCACATGGGCCACTAGGATAGGGACAGGGGCCACAGGGGCCACTGGGATAGGGACAGGAGCCACAGGGGCCACCAAGATAGGTACCACCAGTGGGCTATGTATCCCAGGATACTCATGATATAGTTATAGCAGAGCAAAAAAGTCTGCGGACTAAGCTAGGAAGAGTACAGGGCTTGCTAGCAATATCTCAAGCGACTGAGGTGAGCATGCAAGTAGAGATCTAGAGGCTTCATGGTTTACTAGCTACAACACATGCCACAATGAGCAGTTTACAGACAGAGCTAGTGAGGATACAGGGGGAGCTAGTAGCAGAGACCGCTCGGGGGGATAGTCCTGAAAGAGCAGTAGATATTTTGCAGGCTCAGGTGGAAAGTGGTAAGTTTTCCATTATTGAGGAGCATGGGGATCCTTCAGAGGAGCTAGCAATGATGTCAACACATATAACAGCTCTGACCGCAGAGCGAGACTTAGCACAGAGACGTGCAGAGGATTACAGAGTAGATTGAGATATAGCTCGGTTGGCAGGCATGGCTATAGGTATGGGTTAGATGATGGCAGATGTGATGGAAGTGCAGAGAGAGGCTAGGCAGAGAGAACGAGAGGCCACATACTATATGGGTCTCTATCATAGTGTAGTGCTAGAGGAGGCACGACAACCTACTTACTCAAAGATAGCACATACAAAGAGCACAAGATGAGGCTCATAGGGATCGGTGGGGTTACCACCGCGCCCAGATAGTGGTGCAGGACCATCACAGCCACCATCATGATTTCTCTCAAATCAGTTTTAATACACATTTTTGACACATTATGTATGATTTTGACATTTTGAGATATATACATGGACTTTGTGGACTATTTGGACCTTATAGACTTTATTTATGATGCTATATGATGTGATGTTTATGCAGGATGTATGGATTCATTATGATGTTATATTACATATGTTATATGATGTTTATGACTAATATGTAGGATGAGATGAATGTATATGAATATGCTAACATATTTGTGATGCAGGGATGAGATGCAGATATATATATAGATGTTAGATGTGATGTAGATGGATATATTTTATCATGTATTGATGTAATGTGATGATGAATAAATATAAATGCATATATGATTTGTGAAATGTGAAATGAATCTAAAATGAATGGATCCTAAAAAAATGTTAAGGACTTAACAATGCAACTAAATGTAACTATATGCAACGGTAATGAATAATGATTTGAATAAATGAAGTAACAATGCTACTAACACATGTAATGGAACTAAATTCAATTATGAATAAAGTAACTAAATGTAACCTTAATGAGTAATGATTAATGAATGAAGTAATAATGCAACTAAATGCAACCGTAATGAGCAATATAATTTGTAATGATTAATGATTAATGAATGAACTAAATGGATAAAGGTAACCTAATGAATGAATGTAAGATGAGACACATGAGGACACTATTTTTGTGTGTATCAAATAGGTCTAATAAAATCATTTAGGTGACTGGATAGGGGGAATAAATAGAAACCTTTACCAAGAGAAAAATCAAAGTGCAATATGACCTAACTAAAATGAAAAGAATAACTACATGATGATAGTGTGATTGATACCATGTTAATGTTGGAGAGCACACCCTAGTTTGATATTGAAAAAGGAGTTATGCACCATGTGCTAGAAAACACAAGTGACATGGTTCCTTTGCGTGGACTAGAATCTCAGACAAATAGTTTGTTAGGAACAAGAATGCAAGATATCAGATATGATGAGATCTATGAAATGTTACTCATGAGGAGATGCAGTACATCCAGATCTTTTGAGGAATTTGAGATGCATGAATCCTGCCCCCAGTGAGGCATACATAGTCATAACCAAGTATCAAAACATAAAGGCACTAACAAACTATGACAAGCAGATCATACCACAAATGACACATATTTTCACTATATACTCACCATAACAAACCAAGATATAAAAGATCGAGGCTGTTGTGATAAGGACATAGTAAAACACAAGATAAAATCAACAAAACGGCATCCCAACCAAGTGGTCATTCGGTCCAAAAGTTCTTGCCATGAACAATTTTGATGTGAGGATTCATAGAATAGCAGACACTGGAAGGATGAATCCTAATGGGCCAAAGGTTTGATTGATAAAAATGGGAATTCACTGGAAATTGCTTGTGAATAGAATGATCATTAGGAAAGTCAATCTATTTGCTAATTTGTGTGAAGCGTTTTCTATCACTGTGTCTAGAACAAAGCTCAATATTTGATATGGTAAGCTCATTTATACGGGAATTATTATTATGAAGGTGAAAAATGGTCAAGGAACTACCTGCACAAATATGGGTAGTGACTTTTATTATGATAGGTGATGTAGGTCACTTGGAAAAAATGTGGGAACAGATGGTGGATCTGACTACACATGGCGCTTGAAACAGGTTTCCACCATGGTACTTATCCATTGCACCACCGAAGTGGTTTTCACAGATGGATGAATTTATTTCTCTTTCTCTTTTACTTTTTTTCTTTTTTGATATTGTTTTCAAGCTTTTGTATTTTTTATGCTTTTTTGTTTTTTGGATTTTTTCGCTTTTCTGATTTCTTTTTTGAATGTTTTTGGATTTTCTGCTTTTCTGATTTTTTTGAATTTTTGAAGATTTTTGCTATACAACAGACTAATGACAGATCAATAGTAGAAGTGCTTGAGATGTACAATATTTACAGGATCAGGGAGTGGATCTCCCTCTAGTGACACAATCTGATAAGCACCAAAACCATATTTTGCTGTGACAATGAAGGGACCTAACCAATTAGGCTCAAACTTTCCTTTCTTTTCATGGTTCTGGAGGTTCTTCATATTGTGCTGCAGGACAAGATCACCAACCTCAAACTGACGAGGCTTGATCCTTTTATCAAACTGAAGGCAAAGGAAACTTTGATACATGCAGAGGTGGTCTAGGGCATTGAGGCATCTCTCATCGAGGAGTTCCAGCTCTTACAATTGGGAAACTCTATATTCTTCTTCAGACAACAAATTCTTGAGAGAAATTCTGAGGGAAGGGAACTCAATTTCGATGGGTAGAATAGCCTCAGTACCGTAAACAAGGGCAAAGGGAGTGGCTCCTATGGGGGTTTTAATGGAGGTGTAGTAAGCCCAAAGGGCAGGGTTGAGGTGAAGGTGCCAATCACGGCCAGCTTCATCAACTATTTTCTTAAGGATTCTGAGGATGGTTTTATTTGTAGCCTCAGCTTGACCGTTGCTTTGCAAAAAGTACTTGGAAGAGTTATGGTGGGTAATGCTAAATTTCCTACATAGCTTTGTGACATCCTTGTTCTTGAAAAGTCCTCCATTATCAGTAATAATGTCCTGAGGAATGCCATAGCGACAGATAAGATAGTTCAAAATGAACTTTGAAATATGTTTTCCCGTAGTGTAGTTGAGAGGAACAACTTTGACCCACTTGGTAAAGTACTATGTAGCAGCAAGAATGTTCTTATGGCCATTGGAAGAATTAGGGAAAATATGGCCAACAAGGTCGAGACCCCAACATGAAAAAGGCCAGGGGGTGATGGTGGGTTGGAGGGATTGGGAGGGAGCGTGTATCACATAGTTGTAGGAATCTTTCTCCATAGTAGGCCAGTAATATCTAGTGCGTAACAAATTCTTGGCCAAATTAAGTCCACTAGAGTGAGCCCCATAGATTCCTTGATGTACCTCCTCCAAGGATGTTTATTCTTCATCAAAATTTAGACACCTTAAAAGAGTTCCATCGAAATGCTTTCGAAAAAGGGTGTCATCAAGGATTGTGTATCAGGAAGTGCGGTGAATGAAGGTTTTACATTGGTTGGGGGTTAAAGTAAGTGGGTTATGTCCATCACAAAGGTAGGAATATACTTCTTGGTACCATGGGGAATTGGGATCAACAATTTCACACACCATTTCGTAAGATGACCCTCAAAAATTCAAATTGAACGGTGTCTCATAAATCTAACCTAGACTACAGAGAGTTAAGCTCTATTCTGGAGATGGATTTGAAACCTCCATCGATCGATATTTGCATCAACCAATTCTTCTATGCTTCAGACATCAGAATATTCTTTGAATCAATGTGTTACTCGTAAATCAATTCAAAGAGGGGCAAAATGTAACACCCCAAAATTGACATCTTGCAACCCTAACCAATTTTGTTGTATTTATCATTCTTTCGAATCATCAAAGTCCTATTGTACTAGGCAATTATGAGTTTTGACTGAATCTACTCGACCTAAGTGTCAAATGTAGAAAACCCTATATCTGCATTAATGATACATTATATTTAATTCCTAAAATATCAATTTCCTGGCTAAATAAACCTAATGATTGAATTAATTTAATTATAAAGTCCTAGCACTTTAATTAAATTAAATTCACCCCTTTTAGCTAAAACACATAAAAGGAATTAAATAATATTTAATTATTAAATAAATATCCTCATTTCAATAATTAAATTTAATTGTTCAAATAATTGAGAAAATACATTTATGAGGTCATATTCTATTTATTTAATTAAATATTCTCTCCCAAATCTTCTCTCTAGTTTAGAAATAGAAACTTGGAGTTAACTGTGATTTAAAAGAGAAACAAATTAGTTAAACTCAAAAAGGCAATGTAGTTGACTGTTTCTCTCAAAAGAAACTTCCTATTCTCAACTGATCTTCAATAAGTTAACTCTTTCTCTCCAAGGAAACTTTCTATTCTGAACGGACTCTCAGTCTATAAAAGAACCTCATTTCTCATTCAAAAGGAAGGAGAATTCATTATTGAAGTGTCAAATTGCTGCAGGATTTCTAACTCATGCTTGTGCATTCATAGCTCATATTTTCATTGCAATAGATTATTTTTATTATTGGATTAATCATGTCTAGTTTAGCTTCTTTCAAGCTTTCTTAGATTAATCTCATTTCTAGCTTAATATATCATGTTCATTTCTAGACTAATCTTAATCTCCTTCTTAGATTAATCTTGCATTTACATATTTTTTTAAATCCTCCATTCTAGCAATGGTCTAGGTTGTTGGACTCTCGATTCTGAGAGCTTATTCAAAACCCCAACTAGATAGGAGACAATAGGTCGAATCATACAGACATGCAAGATGGATAATTTCATATCCAGTCTTGTATGTGACTGGTGAATAATGACCATGTTGAAGTGTATGGCTAAATAAGAAGGCCACATTTAGCTATCACACCGGTCTCTCATCACAATAGATAAATCATATTCTGAATCTTCTATCACAATTCTATATGTAGTGTGGATTGCAAAACTGGGCACACTGTTGATCCTGCTAGAGTGATAGACCTTGTATCCTATCACCATACATGAAAATCTCACATTCACATCAGGGATATTATTCATTTTCATCACTCTCTTATTCCACTTTGATTTAGTAAGGTCTATCACTACATCCCATGGAATTGACCTAAGATTAGGTACTTCACCAGTATAACAAAAACATATCATTGCATGTATGACCTCCTTAGTAATATTATATGGATGTTCAAGCCACACAAACTAGTCATTCACTTAGATCAACAAATATATGACTTGATCTTCCTCAAACTCATCAGGGAAATTAATTACATGAGTGAAACCCTTGTCTTGAACGAGTTGGTGCTCATCATTCAATACTAAATCTTTACACAACTTTGTATACTAATTTAAAATGTGTGATGAACCTAAGTCTTAAAAATTACAATGAATATATGATCGCACATATTCAATATGCATCACATCATAGGGAACCCTTTGGATCCTCTTTGGCTAATTTGAAAGGATGTTTCTTGAATTGTGGCTTTGGCCTCTCACTAATACCCATAAAGATTAGTGTATTCCATCTTGAATATAACAAATTCAATCTCAAAAGATTGAATAAGTACATTTTAAAACCACTAATTGATGAAACTTCAAACCCTTGTTGTTTCCTTCACATAATCACTACAAATTCTTCAACCAATCACCTTGAATACTATTTCTTTGTATCTTCTCTTCAAATGCATAGGTGAACCATAAGACCTTAAAATCACCTTTTATCTTCCTTCTCTATACAACATTAATTGAATCATCGGTTGCTAACAAAATATCATATACATTCTAAAGTCTTGTTAGCGATCAACCAATTCTTCACACGGTTAAACACAACTTCATACCACAAATCAAAATAATCATATGTTTCTAAATATGTGAATATAAATTATTTCACATGCATATAGGGGGTCTTCAATAGATTCAACAATGTTTTCTCCCCCTAAGTCAATGATGACTTAGTTAGATGAAGAATTCTCCACACCTAGTCAAGATGTTGTATCTTCAGATGTTTTTTCTTCACTATTAATTGTCCAAATCTTCCTTATCTAATTCTTGGTCTCATCGACATTCAAAATCTTATTTCCCTTTTGCTTGTCTTTCTGATTAACTAGTTGATTTACCTTGTTGTTCCTTTCTCTGAAAAACCTTACAATTTGTCCTATCTTGTTACAATGAAAACATGCAATACCTGTTAATCTCTAAGGTCATGCATTGCCTCTATTTATCCTCAATCTATAGTTGATTGGCATGTATCCATATTTGTGACAATATGAACATCTAACATTCCACCGATTCTCATTCTGATAAGGACTTGATCGATTCACTTGTAACCATTGATTGTTCATCCTCGTCTTGCACTCATTAGCTCTATGACCATATTTATTCCAGTTATAATAATAAACATGAAAATTACTTGATCTAGAATTAGATATAATACTTGGAATACTAGATCTGACATTTTTCTTGTATACATTAGAAGTATGTCCAACCTTATGACAATTGAAACAAACTGGTTTATAAGATCTCTTACCATATTTCCTTTGATTCACCTTAGGTGCAATCTTACCATCTTGATCTATCTTTTTGGTACATGAAGACTAACCAACCTCATAACTGGTGTAGCCTAAATCATGAATCTCTCCATTCATTCTCTGATTCTTTATTTGTTCATCAAGCTTTGGAGTACTCTCATTGAATTTCTTGAGTAACCCATTTGCAACCTTCAACTCACTTTTCAGTTGCTCATTTTCTTTTCTCATATTTTCACTCTATCCTAGGGCTTCTTTATTTTCTTCATTTGTCTCATGTAGATTCTCATTCAATGTACCAACTTCTTTTTCATATTTGAAAATTTAATCTACTTTATCTTTTAGGGATTCCTCTGCAACTTTCCTTGATTCTTCTACAAAATTCCTTTCTTCCATTTCTTCACCCATCCTGATTGACAAGGCTTCTAATTCTCTCTTTATATTCTTCTTGTCTTCATGCAATTTATTATTCTCCTAGGTCAAAGATTCCAGGGTAGCCTCAGATTCCTCTGACCCACTTTCTTTAGATAGCTAATAAATGAGATCTTGTTTCTAAGATAATTGTTGAACAAGCTCAGTCCTCTTAGCTCTTGATTGCTTGAGTTTCTCATTCAACAAGTGAATTAACTCTTTTTCATCTTTATGTTTATTTTCAAGTTTGTAAGGATCCTTCCCAAGCTATTAGACTTCTTCAAGGGAACTTGGCTCTGATATCAATTGTTAATGGTATAAGGCACTGAGAGGGCGGGGGGATATGAATCAGTGCAACCACAAATCTACAAAATATTTTCAACAAATTCCAAAGTAACCAACACGCAAAGATAAATATAACATAAAATCATATCAAAATATATATCCACGAAATCAACATAATGACACCAATATTTTAATGTGGAAACCCTTGTTAGAGGGAAAAATCATTGTGGAAATTATCAACCACAAACGTCACTAGTGCACCAATAATTCTTGCCATGTTAGGAGCATTACAACACCTTGCTAAGGGTATACTGGTTAGGAGTATATGTATAACCCAGTTAGAGGTTATTACAAAACTCCTATTAGGAACTACTCTATTAAGGGATTTAAAAATCCTTCCGAGAGTCACTCGATTAGAGGATTTAGTATTAAGATCTATTAGGATCATACTTACCCTGTTAAGAATAACCTTGTTAGAGGGTTTTAATTGCAAGCCCACTAGGTCTTGGCTTATAAATGAAATGAAATTAAATGATCTAAAAGTAGCACACTCTTCTTGATAGATCCTCTTCAACACTTCTCAAATCACTATTTTGCTTATGCAAACTTACTCTTCAACCACTAAATTCATTGCATCAATAAAAAATCTCAAAAAATAACTTTTTCCTTCAATTTTCTCTTATCTAGACACTTTTAGGTCAGTGGAATAACCCTAAAATGTGTTACTTGAGTCAGCCTCCAAATCCCAAATAAAAATCATAAGCAGTCACATCAACATAGGAAATTGAACTCCTCAAGGTCAACCCTCAAAAATAAAATTCACAAATAAATCAAACTTTGACACATTCGACCGGTTGACTGTTCTATCCCATATCACTAGTGTTTCTGTCAAATCTCCATCTGTATATTGAATTAGCTTATGTGATAAAAAATGTAAGTAAACATGACTTTTTAGATATTTTTTGTATATTTTCATCATCTGGATCCTCACAATTATCACCGCACACCAAAATTACCATCACAGACTGTGTTATCACTGATACACTGAACAGTTAGAAAAATTTGTGTGCAATCAACTTCATCATCAGTATATGAGATATGACCTATAAAATAGACTTTTTTCCAGCAATGACAATACTACAACATTCATCACATGATATAGGATATGATAATCTTCATTAGATTCCAACAAAGTATACCTAGATCTAGTGCGTATGTCCCTATCAATCTAATAGGCATGTTAGGGATTTTTCTTGTATGAATCACAATGCTTAAAATGTCTATGTGAACCTTGTACCTTTTACTCCTGATTCAGAGACAAGAAAAGCCTAATTGCTAAGGACTGGATAAGGTCCTTCTTCATTTTTGAGTTCCACATATACTCAGGCAGGTTTTACCTTGAAAGATTACTGWTATCACAGTATTTGTTATTGTGGACACTGATTTGTCATGTATCTCTATTGAACCAACTTTATAAAATACCTTGTAAATGATCAAGCATAATCATATACAGGTTTGAACCATACAAATCATAATCTTAAATATGACAGAAAACCAGTGATACAAGGATTTCAATCCTTCTTCCTTTTCTTAATAGGAGGGACAACCTAAATGATTCTCTCTTCAAGGAATCAATAACATGGACTATGTCCTGCTGACAGAGGTCCTTAAACAAGTTTAACTTATGTGTTCTTAGTAA
>MU227831.1:1563655-1580987 GCA_018584345.1 Thuja plicata | reverse complement strand
AATATTCATAGAATCAGGTTGCAAAGAATCAAAGACTTCCTTATGAGAAGTAACATGTTGAGATGCACCACTATCAATAATCCATTCAAGTGGTTTAGAAGCATTAAAATAGACAGTAAAAGAAGAATGAGATTGATATCCATTAGATTTTTCATTTGAGTAACTTTGAGAATAATGTTGATCATCTTTTTGTTTCTTAAAACAGTTATGATTTAAGTGACCATCTTTACCGCAATAGGTGCAATGTGGCCTATTTGAATGATTATTATTATGATAGTTATTTGAAGGCCTAGAATTTTTAGTATTGTTAGATCTTTGATAATTTTGATTATTATTTGAATTATTAGTATTGTTAGATCTTTGATGATTTTGATTGTTATTTTGATTAGTGTTAGAAGATCTATTGTTATTGTGGCTTTAAGAGACATATGCATGTTCATGAGATTTAAGAATGCCAAACTGAATTAATTTAGCTTCCTCTTGATGCAACATGTTTTGAAAAATGACATAAGTTAATTGAGTTGCTAAAGAAGGAATAACTAACTGAGAGTAAATATTTTTAATAAACTCTTGAAACTATCTAGGTAAACATTTACAAATAATTATGTGGATTATCCTTAAATTAGAAAGAGGAACTTGTAAACCAGTTAGTAAAACTCTAATGGAATCAAACTTGAGAAAGAAATCATCAACAGAGTTGAAGTCGGTATACTTGAGGTCTTCAAGTTGGTCTTGAAGATAGATTTTTTGAGTCTCATCTGCACTGTCATAGGTATTTTTTAGGATGTCCCAAGCCTGATGGGCTTCTGTACAAGTAGAAATTAAGACATACAATTCAGGACTTAAGGAGATCCTGATTAAACCAAGGGCTTCCTCATTTTTATTCTACTAATTAGTTTGGTCAGGTTGAGAAGCAGAGGCTGCTAGTTTTAAACTACCATCAGTAGCAACTAGTTTTAAACTACCATCAGTAGCAATATCTAAAATGTGTCTAAATCTAAAGATGAAGGTCATGTGCATTTTCCATGCATGATAATTTGTACTGGTTAACTTAATTTCTGGCATCAAGGTAGTCATGATGAAAAATGAAGATCTAAACTAGGAAAAAAAAATAGAGAACCCTTAACAAAAAATAGAAAAGAACTAAAACAAACTAAATGCACTTGCATGCACTAGCAGAAGGCTATAACAGCTTACGCCAAAGGGCCATGCAAGGAAAAAGAAAAGATCAGAGAAAAACTGCAACTAAAAAGTACTAAAAACTAACAGATCTTGGTTAATCTATTATGAATTAACAGATAACAACGAGAACTCTTGAACATGAAAGAAGAGAAAAAACTAAGTCTATTGCATGCAGAATGGAAAAAAAACTTTGAACCTACAGAGAAATGTTAGAAACAAATAGAATCTAAAAAAAACTTAATTGATAACTTGAGAAAAAAAATGGATCTAATTTTTATTGTGCATGAGTTAAAGAAATGACAGAAAGGAAAAAAAACAGAGATAAGAGAAACAAACCCTTCAAAAAAGATGAGTTAGAGAACACGATAAGCAGATAACAAAAATCTCCAACTTTTAAGGAAAAAAAACTAATTTATAACTAATTAAAAAAGAATGAAAAAAGAGATTAAACTATAATATTGAATTAAAACTCTTTAAACCGAATTTATTAAAAAAAACTATAAGATTTAAACTAAATCTAAAAAAAATTACAAGATTTAAACTAAATCTATTTAAATTTTTTTTTTTTTTTAAAACTAAAGATTAACTAAATCTAATTAAAGATTATATTATAAAACTAAATCTAAAAAAAGAATTGACAACTAAAAACTAATTTAAAGATAAACAAGACTAAATCTAAATCTATTAAAAACTGAAATACGAACTTTGAGAGACAAGGATTAAACTAAGATGAAAAAAGATCTATAAAACTATATATAATTTAAAAGGCTAAAATCTAAACTAAATCTATTTTAAAAAAACTAAAGATAAAACTAAATCTTATTTAAACGAGGCTTGGAAACCCAAGACAGTCAATTTCAAATACCCCGCTTTCTACTCTCTACGTTTCACATTCCACAATCCTTGCAACGCCCTAATAGGATTGAACAAAGAAACTGACACAATATCTTCCAACCTGTTATCAGCTGTTGCTACTGTCCAGGCGCATGCTATGATATCCTTATGGGAAGGCAGGTAAATGCTATTAAACTTGATACATGATTTGCAAAAAATAGCAAACGAAGATGACCAGCAGAGGGTAGCAACAGAGGGGTGGAGGACAGTGGTGGCGGTAGTGGTGGTGTTGGCAGAAATAGTGTAAAGATGCCAAGTATGATAGCAGGAGTGGAGATATAAACTGAGTTTGTGGCGGCAGTGGGGTGGGAAAGCAGAGAGTAGAACGGGGTTGTGGGAGCGGTGGAAGAAAACAAAAAAACAACGATCTACAATTAGATCTGTTCATGTGCAACAAAGATATAGTAGAGGGGTGTAATGACAAAGGAGAATGGCGGCAGTGGGGTGTAATGACAGAGGAAGGAGATGTAAGGAGCTTGATGTGGGTGGGGTGGAGGCTATGGGAGCTATGCGGGGAAAGGAGAAAGTAGAGGTGGAGCAAGGGGTGGTTATGGTGAAGAGTGCTACGCATGCAAAGATAATCCTTTCCCTACTATCCAGATCATAGTAAAAGAAGCAAACAACAACCCTCCTTTTCATAGATCAAAGATAGATACATGATATAAAACAAAGAAGATGAATGAATATCTTCTATTGAAACAAATGCTGTGCAAGATAAAGAATAAGATTAAGCTGCACTGTATCCAGATTATCAAGACAACGACTAATTCTGCCAAGATGGAACTTATATACAATAAAGTTGAAAAATCATTAAGATTTTACCCTTTGGGTTATTATAGCCTAATATTCTCTCTAATTGGTAGAGAAAGATTATCGAGGCTACAATATCTGAAAAGCTAGATCTACTCTACATGCAGAATTTTAAAAAAATATTATGAATACATTAACTGCCAAGATAGAATGATTTTGCATATAAAAGGCAGTCAGTTAATTTGCAGATCATAAAAAAAACTGTGAAGCAAGAAGATGAAAATATCGATGATAGCTACAGAAAATAAGAGAATATACTGCAATAAAATGATTAAGAACAACAACTTGAAGATCTAATATGAAAAAATGAATAGAATATGAATGAAGGAACTTATTAAAATCGAATGCATGCAAGATTAAAACCTAAAAACTGAAATGCTAAGGAGAACAGTTCCAAAAAGAAAAAAAAAAACATGCAATGAATGACAAATGGAGTGAGCAAGAATTTGCATGTAAATAAGTAATGATGAGAAGATAAAAAATGGAAACTGCTAAAAAAGAATCAGTCATGCAAAGGAATAAATTCAAAATTACCTTTTAATATAATATTAAAGATCCTTTTTACTAAATTAATTTAAATGTGAATAAAGATACCAAAAGAAAGCAAAAAAAGATTTTTAAAAGAATTAATAGAGAAAGGAGATTTGAAGATAACTTATAGAATAAAAATAATAATTTTGTTTTTCTTCAAAAAATATAAGTAAGTAACATACTCTCTCAAGAGTCTCCAATATTGGAGTGCACCAAGATATGGTAGCTCTTTTACCTACACACTCCCAAAATGATTAAACCAACCTGCTCTGATACCATATTAGAAAAAATAATAAGATAAAGAGCAAGGAAATTATTTAATCTAAGAGTAAGGTTTAAAAAGTGATACCATGAATAACGCAAAACTAAGTGCATACACCAAAAACAATTAGGCAAGGAGACAAGATTTTGAAAGGGGAAAAGTGTAAAAAAACCCCCGTGATAATATTATGAATGGGCAAAAATGCCTAGAAAGAGAGAGAGAGAGAGATCGAGCTATGCTCTTACAATGATATTCAAGAAAAAGTGAAGAATTGTGTCTAATGTGTATGTGAGAGAAAGAAAGTCATCTCTTTAATAGAGAGGTGAGGAGGGAGCTACATTGTAACTCCTATTTCTATGGATGCCACATGTCATAAGTGTGTGAGACAAGTGTAGGATTCCTCATAAGGAGGAATATCTAGGAATAATAAAGGATACCTTGGTTTATCCTAGTAAATATAACAATCAAGGAAAGATTAATTCTAACAATGAAAATACATCCTTCCTAGTAAATATAACAATCAAGGAAAGATTAATTCTAACAATGAAAATACATCCTTTGAATGGATGTCAACCAATATACACATATGACACAAGTATACAAATCATGAAAACTGAATAAGTCTCTAGAAGAACAAGAAGATAGAAGAAGAAGTGCAACAAGGATTGTCTGATCATGAAGAAGAACCATCAAATCTCAATGGTAATAAGAATCACTACCACCCAACGACATGGAACCAAAGGTCCACTCCCACTGTGCTAAGGAGATGATAATAGGCCCACTCACACGGGTATACAAGAACATAAAGAAATGCATAGGAAGATCCTAGAAGCACTCTGAATCATAATGAGGAATCTACACATTACCAAAGGTAATCGACACACGTAGGATAACCTTAGCTTTATATAGGAAGGTATCATCATGTACGTCTAACCCTTGAGTTTTATCCTATAAATCCCAATGGATCCTGACACTCAAGTGACCATACACGGTATCAATAACCTCTCAAATAGACAAAGTCACTAACCATGCCAGACACACACCCCTCAAGGCGGAAAGCATCATCTCATCCTCCATATTATCCTATAATAGCACTCAAGCATTGGTGAGGAAACATATCTTATTAGATTATACTAAAAAACCCCTATTAATTTATTATGTTATCACTTGTTACGAATACTTACAGTAAATGATCCTAGTAGCCACTTGTGAGCCCCGACACTTATTGCAAGCCACCCCCTACTATACAACTAGGTAACCTACCCTAGGTTCACAAAGAAACATCACGAAGGTATATCATAAACCTCATCACTGATTCCCCCCCATACATGAATACACTCCTAAAAAATTATAAACAATATCAAAAAGAAGAACATAACTCTCGAAACTGGTTCTTGCCCATACAAGAACTATTGGTTCTCAATTAACCAAAGCAATGCAAAGTACTCTCACAAGATCACATAGGACCGGTTAAGACAACTCAGGTTGGGTATAAAGATCAAGACCAAAATTGATAACAACATGAACATGTACTGAAGCACACAGAACACCATAGAAATAGAAACCCCAAAACCTCTAGTTTTCACCCTAAAAGTCATCTGATCCCAACATACACCTGTCACATTGCAATTTCATAAAAGAGAAAGAAACACACAATCTATTTTATCATCCACTTAGAAAATACATCATGACATAATAAGTACGATTCTAACAAGACTAATAAAACTTAGTGATAAACTCATTTACAGTCAGCCCTATGCAAATTAGTTTATCTAATAAAATTACTAATAACACTATAATTCAATTTTCCAAAAGAAAATGCACATTAAGCCTCTATAGATTAATTTATAAAATCTACCATTCATAAATTAATCTATTTAATAATTACTAAAATCCAAATATAATTACAAGTAAAAGTTATTGAAAACATCTATATAATATAATATAATTTAATTTAATTTTTTTTTAAATAGAATTTCCTGAAAATAGAATACCCACTACATGCGAATTTAATTTTTTTTTTTTGAAAATCGAATTTCTAAAAATAGAATATCACTCCATGCAAATTCAAAAAAGTTTTTTATTATTTTTATTATTATTTTTAATAGAATTTCTAAAAAACGTAATTTCTAAAAATAGAATTTCTAAAGAAACACAATTTATAAAAATAAAATTTCTAAAGAAACATAATTTCTAAAAATAAAATGTCTAAAGAAACATAATTTTTAAAAATAAAATTTCTAAAGAAACATAATCTCTAAAAATAGAATTTTTAAAGACACATAATTTCTTAAAATAGAATACTATTGCATGCAAATTCTAACAAGAATTATTTTAATTCAAATAAATAAATCCTTCTTAAATAACATGCAAATAAATATATCTTATTAATACTTAGTCTTTAAAAAATCTTATTTAATTAATTTTCATAATAAAAGAAAGAACATGTATTTATCCTCATTTTATATTTTACTATGCAATTGTAGATCTACATGGAATAATATTAAATTACTTAAATAATAAAGCATGCAATTTGATGCAACCAAGGAAAACATTATAAATTTAATATTAATTTTTTTTAGAGAATTTTTAAACATGCAATTAACTCTATTCTTTTGTTTCCATGCAAATCTGGACCCGACTTTTAGACAAGAACCCGTTAAAGGCATATTTTCTTCTTTCCAAGGTAAGGATTTTACAAATATGATGGTTTCAATCTAATTTTTGAACAATAACAAATTTCTCTCAAAGAAGACATTCTCACATATTTGAAACCCTTAAGCCAATATTAAAAACTAAATCATTCAAACTAAAAACCATGTTGCCCATTTTGCAACCAACACAATAAAATGAAACCCTTATGCTCAAAAATACAGATCTGGCATGCAAACATGAAGGAAACCAAAAATTGATCCAATAACATATTTTTCCAATTTTAAGCAATCAAATTACATGATAACGAACAAGGAAGATTCAAACAAAGGATCCTAGAATTTTAGATGCATAGAAGACGGGGATCTGAAAGCTAGAATTATCAAGATCAAGATCCTACCTTAGTAACTGATGAGAGAAACAAATTCACAAATCCAAGCAATGAAGAATACAAAAATACTGCTAAGCTCTCCACAAATCTCTTATCACCTGATTTTTCCTTCTCCCTGATTTAACAACCTCCAAAATGGATTTCAATCCAAAGATAAAGATAACCAGGCATTTAGGTTTCCAAAAATAAAATCCTAAAGGGAATATTAATTATCTAATTAATAATTAAAAGAAATGCTTTATTTTTAATTTTCACTTAAAACCATGCACAACTCAACTTTATAATACAAAAGCAAATTCATAATTGAAAATGCATGAGAATATTTTTATTTAAATAAATTAATTATTCATGCAACTTAAAGTAATATTCAATAACTCAATTTTACATAATTAATTACACTAATCAAATTTAATATTTATTAAATCTTAATTATTTAAGTCAAGAATTAATAATTAAATCAATTAATCAAATATAGGCATTTAATTAATATTTAATTATTAAATAGCCTTATATTCAATATATCAATGTTTTAACTTTAATAAAGGTGCAATTATTAACATTAATATTTACCATAAATTAATCATTAAATAACCAAGCCAAAATCACCATTAAATTAATTGAAACCCATCTAAATAGAAAAACCAACTGAAATAGAGAATCAACTCAAACAAACACACAAGCACACAAAGAAAGACTCACAAATCTACGTCACTTGACGGATTCAGACAGGATAGTCAGTCAGATTTTTGTCCATTTCTAGGATAAAATAAGGGTTTAGGGTATGGATTTAGACTTGAATATTATCTCCCCTCTCTTATCATTGAGATATTGTGATAGGGCACGCTCAATCCTGCCAATTCAAGGAAGATGTAGCCCGGTACCTGCAAACCTGTCATCAGAAAGATACACATATGCATACATATAATATAACAAACAATGGTTGAGACTAGTTTATCATGTGGATCTCACCAAAGCAAGTAACTACGACTCTGTCTCATACCATACCAAATACAAAAAATACTAATGCAAAACATCACAACGATCCATGTGCATATAGACATAGGGTCAGTATTGTTAGAAAACCATAATGAAAATGATATTATAACATATACATAACCAACATAAAATAATCATAAATCATATGCAAATAGATGATATAATACAACTAAACAATGGATCAATAACATAATGAAAAGTAATACATGAATATCCTTAAAATCAACTGAAATAATTAACACATACATAAAAAGGTCTAAAAGAGTTCAAAAATTGAAACATAAATGCAGACTAAGGGGTGGGTATTATAGACAACATCTAGTTTTAGGAAGATACATCCTGTATAAGAAAAATATCAATGATTGATTGACTGAAGGAACTGATTGATTTGAAACTTTATTTGACTATTTTGACATATTGATTGATTGTTAGGACTGACTAAAATAATTATTAGGACTTACAGAGAAAGAATTAGAACTAATAGAAAAAGAATGAGGACTAACATAAAAGACTTTTACTAACATGACTTACTTAACATCTTATTAGTTAAAACACTTAAAAGAACATATCGTCTATTGAAATCCAACATAAATCATTTATCATTTTCTCAAATAATCAAACATGGATACAAATATATTCATCATTGAGCTACTTTTATTTAGCAAAACTAGTATGGCCCACTAAGATATGAAAAATCAAGGTAGATTTTTTGGCCCTTTCCATTTGACAGGGACTTAGAAATATAGGTATGATCCACCAAGATATGAAAGATCAAGGTAAGTTTTAGCCCTTTGCATTTGATATACATTGATAACAAACACAAAATTTTTATCCAATCAATTTGAGAGTACAAGCATTAACAGTCAAGGTATGTGTGACATATCACAACCAAATTTATTTATTGCAACATGTTCTCAAATTAGATACTATACATGGATGTGAAGGCTCTTATCACAGACACCCAAAATACACTTTCCAAACTTCATGAACAAACATCCCACAAATAACAGAAAATAAAATAGAATCATGAACCATCATAGATTCTCTCATCTTCATGGATATCACAGAGAATCATAAGAACATGACCCAAGATAAATTAAATGAATATAAGACTCACTAAGACAATGAGTCAACAACCATACTAATTTTATGTCTCATGTTATGTGTTTTTCTTGATAATGACATCGATGGTGACATTTTGTTCCAAGAATGAAGTACTCTTCTTTAAGATTGACCTATCTATTTTCAAGTGTATCCATCCTTTGTATAATACATGATGACCTTATGAAAAATATTCATAGGATGTGACTGATAGATAAGAAAAATGTAGCTAGTTTTATTGAGGACCTATTTTTCAATTTATTAATTAATGTGTGATTTTTTAAGCTCAAACTTGCTGTGTTTGACGTATACCCCAATGCATGTCAAGGAAAATTCAGAATAAATGCCTCATTAAGTCTTTCATCACAAATTAGGTGTAAAAGCAACTACAACACAATGGTTCTCAAAACCTAGCATAAGGGCATAAATAAATTATTGATGCAATGACATAAATTAGACTACCTAAAAGGTACAAACCTCACATAGGTCCAACATGATTACATAATACAATTATGAGTAAATTTAAAGACACATCCATCAAGATGTCATGCAGAAAGAAAATAAGAGAGGCACTATAGTAGACCTCATAATACAAATGACCATCAAATTATGGTTGAAGAACTAATGAAATAAATTTCTCAAAATAAAGATGATTAATTTTGTACCAAAACCATATTCTATGTTTTTAAATCATATATAATTTTTTAAACCTATTTACAACCTTAGTTTCCAAGCCCAAGGACTCTCCATCTATGGATCACGATGATACATCTAACTCCCTAGTTAAGAGATTAGTTAGGGATTTTGAGTGTGTGGGAAGGTTGATAGAATCAAGAAAGGGCATGCCACTCACCCTACCCCTTGTAAGTGCTCTAATATTGTACCCCTCCATAACAATTTTATCTCTCTTTTGGTTAGTGATTCCATGAGCGAACTTGATGAGGGTGATTAGGATCAAGTTCAGATTAAACACCAGCTTGATCCTACACTAGATATGGGGGTTAGTGTGGATAGAAGGCCCCTAGTGCGCCCACCCAATCTAGACTCAAATATCTCTTTAATGATCTCCACCTTGCAATCCTCTCCCAAACATGAGATGATTCTTAGAGGAAAATTTAACCATATATGTTTAGTGGGGGATCATCAAGATGGTTCCATTGATAATGGCCATTTCCTAGTATGGACTGAGGTCATGAACTCCTCCTTAGCTCTTGAGGAGACCTTCTTGGCATCAAAGCCTATAAAAACAATTTTGTGAATTCTTGAGACCTAACTCCGAAAGGAAATAGGTTGATAATAACCTCCCAAATATTTTGAAATCAGTCTCAAATGCATTTGGAAAGATGATTCCTTCTTCTATACCAAGCATGATAAATGTAGATGTAGCACTACCATAATCTTGGATAACAAGTGACCTAAAATTATTAAATAAGTGTGAATTTCTCCTTGTAATAAAGAAATCTAAATTGTGATTGAAATAAATGAAATAACATTTATCCTCTACTCTATCTATGTCCCCAATGGTCATAGGGAAATAAATTATCTCTCAAAATATTTATACAATCTGAAGATATCCCTTGGATTCTCAGGGGAGATTTCAACATAGTTAAAAACTAGGAAGATAAACAAGGATGTAATAAATGTGAGTAAAAAGGTAATGAATTATTCTATTGGTCCAAATATAGATCTAAGATTAACTTATTTGATCCTATGGAGAATAAAAAACCTAAGAATAATGATACATGGTTCACTTGGTGTAACATTCAATAAGGTTAGAAAATAATCTATAGTATACTTGGTAGATTCTATGTTAGTAAAGATAGATTTAGTCTTCAACACAGTAATGGAGAAGTTGGCATTAGATTTCATCCATATACCCTTTTAGACCACCACCCTATTATTGGTCTTATTCAAACCATTACTCATTATGAGAGAGAACCTAACAAGACTAAAAAAATCTTTCTCAATACTGACATGGCTCAAGATGAAGACTGATGCGATGCAATTAATTTGCTGAGGGAAATTAATCAATACATTATTAGAGAAAAATATACCATTGAGAAATGGAACACCAATATTAATAGTTGTATTTAATCATTATAAAGCCATAGGTAATAACAAGGCCAAGGAAAAAGGAAGAAGGAGTTTATTCTTAATGACAAGTTATTTGATGCTAATAAAGTATTGCAAGAACACCCCTACAATAAAGAAATAAATAATGAACTAATTAGGGTAAAAAAATATTTTAGGAGGATGCAAAATCAAAAAATTAGAGGCATGAGAGTAAGATCTGAACTTAATTGGATGAAAAGTTGGTAAAATCTAAAGGATGTATTAATAGAATATTAGATGGATTCCAGATGGTCCATAATAAGGAAGATATTAAAGACGTATTTCAACAATACTACAAAAACCTTTTTAAAGTTGAAGACAACAAGCCCAACTAAGTAGGGGAAATAGAGTTTTGTAGAAGCATTGTTACTAGAAAATTCTCTAAGGATCATTCCTATTCCTTGGAGATGGGTATCTCTATAGGTGAAATTCATAATGCTATTAGAAATCTAGAGAATGAAAAAAATAGAGAGGATGGACTCTCAGTAGAATTATACAAAGATAATATAGAATGGATTAGTCAGGATATATTGGAAGTCTATAAGGAAATAGGAAGAGTAGGGTCATTGAGAAAATATATTAATAGAGGCATTGTTAAATTGCTTCCTAAAGATGGTGAAAAAGCCTTATTGAAGGAATAAAGGATCATAACTCTCTTGAATGTTTCATACAAGATATTATCTAAGGTCCTAACAAATAGAATAACTGATATCCTTGCAAAGTTTGTTAAAAATACTTAGAGATGTTTCATCAAAGGCAGATACATCCTTAAAACTCTTATCTCTAGCTAGGAATACATGCATTAGTCTAGGAGAGACACTCAATAAAGAAGTATGTTATCATTATATTTTGAAAAGGCATATGACATAGCTGAATGGTCTTCCCTTACTATGACCTTGAAATCTTTTGGTTTCCCTAGAAATTACTACAAATAGGTCCAAACACTAATGAAATATGTAAAGGAAAGAATTGAATTCAATGGTTCAAATAACATAAAAGTTTCAAATTAGAGAGATCCATTAGATAGGGGTTCCATCTTTTCCCCTCCCTCTTTTCCATTTCATTAGATCCATGACACCATCTTCTTAGGGACTCTTGCCTCTCCCCAAAAGTAAATGACATTACTATCCTGAATTAAGAAAGTTTAATCAACCTACAATTTGTTGATGATGTTGCACTCTTTGTGAGTTCAAGTGAATATAATATGAACTCTCTCACTATGAATATGAATACCTTCTATCTGGAATTTGGTTCAAATCTCTCATCATCCAAATCAATCATGTTAAATTGGAATAAAAATCCTCCTCCCTAGTATTCCAAATTTGTGTTCTATTGGGGCAACCCTTATAAAATTGTGAGATACCTTAGCATTCCTTTTTCCATTACTTTTTTCTTAAAATATATGTGAGAATAGATCAAGAATAAAATAATCAACAATCTTAATAAGTAGAATGGGCTTCATTTATCCCCAACTGGTAGGGTTCAAGTGTGCCAAAAATACCTTGTCTTTCTACAACATATACTATTCCTCTATTTGGATATTTAATGGGTATCAAATCAATGAAATACATAAGCATATTAGGAACTTTCTTTGTTCAAATGAGAAATGAAACAAGAAGCAACACTCTATCAGATGGAAATGGTGTACTATAGATACAACTGGGGTGTCCTAGGATTAAAAGACCTCAAAATCCAAGGTATGGACCTAGCTGTTAAATGGATATACAAATATCTTGATAGAAATGAACCCTATAAAGTTTTGATTCATCATAATATTATTAACACAGTCCCTAAGAATGAAAAATATTGAAAGGAGCTCCCCTTTTTTTATATCCTCATAACTGATTTCCCTATGTCTACTAAAGTTTCTAATGTTTTAAAAAGAATTTGGAAGGCTTGGGAGGTGGTAAGAGCCTTTATCTATAATTAATTCCCAATCACCAAATGTGAAATCAATATGGGCATATCTATCCGGTGGAACCTCTTGTTACAAGTGTGGTTGTCGTTGTACCAAAATATTGACCTGTCAATGCCTGATACAACTACTAGACTTATATAATCCATAGGAGGTGGTTAGTCCTTTGTCATAAATCCCTAGGGGAGGGCTGACCATTTTTCCAACACCTATGCTATAAGGACCAATTACTTTCCCTCGTACAAGGTTCTTCCACCCAAAAATAGAATAGAAAAGACATTAAATATTTTGAAGATATCCTCCAAAATGGTCAAATTAAGACATGACTTGATCTATGTAGAGTATATGACATTCCAAACACCCAATTGAGGACATACTCCATTCTTAAAGAGGCTTCTTCTACACTTAACCTCCCCAAGAACTTCCACCCCATAGATAAATAGTTGCAAGTTATTACTTTGGATGATGGTACCAAGATGTTTAAGATCACTCCTAAGAGTATATATAGATCATTTATTAATTATGATTCTTTATTTACCATTCCAATACTTGTTGGAATGTGTCTTTTTCTAAAAAAAATTGGTAGGATGTTATCTCTGGTTATTGGAAGAGCATAATGGAACCCAAAAAAGCTTGTTTTAGGTGGCTTCTTCTTCTTCAAAATATTCCTTATAAAAAGTTCATAAAGACACCGATATATATAAAATTTGCAGAATGCTTGAATCTATTTAACACATCTTTTTTTTATTGTTTTATAGCTAAGGAGATTCAAAACACCTTTTTCTATTATCTTAATGGGTAGAACAATAGTTCTAATTAGTTGGACATATTATTTGGAAAGATTATAAATATAAATAAATTAATAAATTGTTTTTTGTTATTGTTATATACTAAAATTTGTGGAAAATTTGGATTTTCAAAAATGAGGAGAAATTTTAGGTTAAGGAGAGGTCTCTTGCTCAGTTTTTAAAAAAACTCATCATTTCTAATGTTGTTTCACAAGTAACTATCACTATGAAGATTTCAAAAAGATAGTTTGAAAAACTACTGGAAGAAGGACTTGTAACTGTCAATGCCTCAGAGATGTTACATGGAAAAATGTGGGATAATAATAAACATGAGAACAAAATATTCCTCCAAGGTCTCCTAGATTTATTGAAAAGGTATAATTAGTATGAATCGACTGAAGGTAGTAATCAGAAAGCTACTAAAAGAAACATAAACAATAGTACACATAAGGAGAAAGCTCAGTCCAAGGGAGACCTAACTGTACAACCAAGAGATAACAATCAAGTTTGAAACCATTAGTGAAATGATATCAGTATATGACATTGTAATATCTCTTTTTTTATGTGATCAGTATGAATTACAATAGTACCTACTGCTATATTTTGTAACTATATTTCTATATACCATGTTTCTAGTCTAGAGGACAACAATAGTGATAGTATACTAAAACCAATATATTCTTGTTTAATTAATTTGTAAAGTTTAATCACTATATCTAATACAAAAAAAGGAATATAAACATACATTATTTTAAATGAAAAATTAATCATATGTTAAAGACGACTAATTTGAATAGAAGTTTGAACTTGTATATAGACAATAAATAAACTTTACGTCTATTGTAGACAAAGAATTTTTTATAAAAGGTGTAGACCTTATAGAAAGACATGTTTTAAATTAGTGCCAAAACACTTAGTCATTCATATGGTTACAGTGTTGACTGAACCAACAACTTGAAGTGTTACCAGAGCTAAGAAGTTGCAGTGTCGACCGAGCAGTTAGTTCCAAATAGTATCACTCGAGTCACCAATGTTACTCGAGTTGCATACCATCTCTGAGTGATCAATGTGGCCCGAGCATCCAATGTCAACCAAGTGCCAAAATTTCCAGTTCACTATGTCACCCGAGTGTCGGTATATCACTCGAGTGGATTACTTGACCCGAGTATCAATATTAGGCCGACTTACTACATATTGTTTAATACTATATAATATAAGTGTAGCCAACTTGTAGACGTAATTGATTTAAATAAGTATATATGTAAGGCACTTTGTTTATCCAAATAATGTATCATGAAAACAACATTGAATATATGTATGGATGCAAATATGAAGAAGTAGATTTATTAGAAGGATACAACAGTATAAAGGAACAATATAGAATCATATATCACATTTAGGTGATCAATATTACATCATAGGATCTTATTTTGCAAATCAGAGTTGCATAGAAGATCATTCACTGGTTCATCCTAATAGGTGCATCAGTCAAAATCCTTTAACCAGGTGGACCTAACAGTACTTATCAAATCTTGTAATAGAGTGCATACTTAATTGTATTGTATAAATACTTTCACAAGGTGGACCTAACAGTCTTTATCACTCCTAATAGGGTAGACCATCAGAAGTGGTCAATTATAAGCCTTAACCGACCAACTTTATTACTGCAGTTCTAAATCTTGTGGGTATCATCCCCACCCCAATTTTACTTTCTATTTGGAAGGTTTATAGGTAACCAAAAATTGTGTCGAGTGTTATGAATATTTATTTCTTTTATGTTCCATGCATGCAATTAGATTATCCAATCTAATAAAGGATAAAAGAAAATAAGGTTTATTGGTTCCTGATTCACCCCCCTCTCAGTCACCTAGTCTGTAATATATTTCCAACAATTGGTATCAGAGCATAGGTTCTCTTATCATAAGTTTAATAGCTTGAGAAAATATTAGAGGCAATGGAAATATACAGAGTGGAGAAAGCCAATGAAAATGAAAAGATAGATCTACAAGTGGCCTTGGATCAAATCAGAAAACTCTAGGAGCAACTCTCTCATTCCCTAAAAAGAAGAAAAGAATTAGAAATGCAAATGAATGACACAGGTTACATAGGAGAAATAATTGAAGATTTATGCAAAGAAATAAGTTATGAAGAAGCTAATGCAACCATTGAAGACCTACTTGCAAAGAATCTCACTTTACATGAAGAAGTCAGAAATTTGAAGAGAGAACAAGAAATTCATTCAGTCAGAATATGTGAAGTCATGAAACAAAAGAACCAAGTAGAAAATGATAGAGAAATGGCACAAGGAGAAAAAATATTGCTAAGTACAAGATTAGAGGAAAAATAAAAAGAAATGCATCATTTGTCCCTTCAGCAAGGAGATATGATAAATCAACTCAATAGTTCAAATCAAGAAGTTATCAATCCGAGGACTGAAAATAAAAGACTGCAAAATGATCTCAATATTGAAAAACAAAACAATGAGAGTATGATGAATTCACAAGTAAGAATGGATCAGTTGATAGAGGAAAATAAATTTAGACATCATGGACAAAGTGGATTAGGTTATACTGAACAAGGTGAATCCTCACAACACGGAGCTCAAAAGAATAAGAAACCTACATGTAATCACTGTAGTAAGTTAGGGCATACATCAAATGAGTGTTGTAGAAATGGGAACTCAAAGTTTAATGGAAAATGCTACATGTGCAAAAAACATGGACATAGGGTAAGTGAATGCACTAAGAAGCCTAAGTTTGAAGGAAAATGTTTCAATTGTAACAAACAAGGTCATAAGTCTTCTGAGTGCAGAACTAAGAAGTGGAACCTTGCTAAAAAATTAGCTAAAGAAATTTTTGGTTGGGATTACAACACATGGAGCAGATGTTAGAATAATTGAGAGGGGGGGGGGGGGGGGGGGGGNTGAATTAGTGGCCTCAAAAATAAATCCAATAAACCAACCAAAACTTTATATCTCAAAGATAAAAACTCTAGTTATCTTAAGTCCTACAAGATGTATGCCTTTAAACAATCTTATCAAATAACTACTGCTCACAGTTCACTATTACCCTTTTTCTTCAGCTTTACCGAATAGCAGTCTTAGCCTTTACTGAAATATAGTAAATAAATTAGTGTTCACTGATCAATCCTATTTTAGTAATGTGTAAAGAAAAACATTAAAGCAATGAACCATATACACATTTGACACATGTATTTTTAACATGGAAACCCTATTAAGGAAAAAACCACTTGGGATCGGTAACCCAAGATTTTCACTCTTCTAAAGTGAGCTCAGTGAAGAGACAACCCTATTAAAGGTTACAAACACACTATTAAGTGCAACATTGTTAGAGGATTTATCACTAAGAGTTTATCACTTGACCTCGCATTCACTATGATGTCAACATGAAAACCTTTTGATACTCCTTGGGATGTATCTCAATATATTAAGGATGATTAGATCCTACTCGGTTAAGAGATTTTTTGAATCAATGGTTAAAATGAATCAATATATGATGTGTTCATAAATACAACTTAATATTTTTAGATGTTCAGATCTATTGTAAGCTCATAATTGTTGGAATTATATTGGAATGATGTACTGAGAGGGGAGGGGTGAATCAATACCTCTAAAAATTTTCTTGGTTAGCCCATTAACCCTTAATCATCAGTTTGTAAATTATCTTATCTAACTGTTC
>MU227831.1:1528565-1550874 GCA_018584345.1 Thuja plicata | reverse complement strand
CATTTTTGGAGAATAAGAGTGTTTTTCCCAATCAGCCATGGCCCGCTGCAGAGAATATTCATTCTGTCTTCTTCACAAGAAAAAAAGAATGACATACATCCCTTAGCCATAGCTACCACCTCTACCTATCCTTTCAAAGCCCATTTTCGGGAAACAAAAGCCCTAACCACTTTGATGTTAGGTCTCACTCCTACAAATCTTCCAACCAGCGAATTTTTCATTCTTGCTATAGAAAAATTGATGGTCTAGTCTGGGATTTCAATAGCAAAGCTTCCCTGAGAAGGTTTTGAAATGTTCTTCACCGGAGGTAAAGAAGATTTACCTATTGGTTTAATGCCAAATAGAGACGCCCATTTCCTCGTTTGCCCCAGCCCAGCCTCCTATCTGGGACCCCCTCCTGGGTCCTCTGGCGCCTTTCCCGCATCGGGATCCAATCCTATGATCTCGATGTCCTTCCCATCATTCCGCTTGCTGCGCTCAGAGGATTCTTCCTCGTCCTGAATTCTCCCGCCCAAATTCAAAGTTGAATCCGGACGCTCCCGCTCCCTTCCCCGCTCCATGAACTGATAGTTGCAACTACATAAGTCTTTGATCTGATGATGTATGCAATCTTTAAGTGCTAATAATAGATCCTATTAAGCTTCATACATATAAGTAATCATCCTTCCATGATTGAATAATACCTTTATCTACTCGTTGGTAGCCTCTGTGTGTTCTTGAAAACTGATGTGATCTATTTCTAAACTTTGCATGAATTTTGCCTTCTTCTCCTTAGATGCTCTTCATGGCTATCAACAAAAATGAATTCATATTTCACAATTGATTTGAACATCTATTTATACTAGTTTTTGGCTCAATTCTTGATTCACGCTTCACAAGTTAACTCTAGATCTAAGGTTTACAACTTGACCTTGATCTTTAGTTAGATATGTTTTAGATCTGTTAGGATGCTTTAAAATATTTACATAAATCTTGACTGACCGTCAAGTTATGATTTAAAACAAATTAAAACTCTATAAATAGAATTACATTTCTTTATCCATTGTGTAAAACTCAGATCCACTTTTTAAGGTTTCTTTAACTGACTGTCGATTCTCTTGGTCATCGGTGTTCCTTTCTTGAACTGGTTGTCGGGTATGCCTTTTTTGTTCTGTCAGTTTTGTTCTCAAAATTGTTTCACTGGTGATGCTTGTAGTCGCTGGTGATGCTTGTCAATTCCATACTTAGCATTTTTCATGACCTTTGTGTTCTGTCAGGTATGCTCGCTATTCGCCGATAATACTTGTAGTCTGCCAGTAATACTTGTAGTCCGCCGGTGACCTTTGTAGTCTGCCGGTGATCTCTATCAATGTTTTTCACTAAGTGTACTAATGGAAAAATTAATGTCATCAATAATACCTTTCTGATCAATGTTTCTCTTCTATTCCTTTGCTCCACTTATTTCTGCTTGGTGAATGCTATTTTCTTCTCTATTGCTCGGTGTCTAAAAAAATATTTAGCTCTGTCCTTCAACTTGTATGATCAGGTTTGTATGAAGACTTCAATCTTCACCACAATTCTCTTCAGAATTCTCTTATTTTCCCCCCATTTGTTATGAATTACTTGTCTCTCTTTTTAGTCATAATTTCACCATTTCTTGTCCTTCTTGTTTTCTTTGTTGATCACTTCTTGATCTGTAAAGCTCACCATGCTAGCTTTAGTTTTAATCCTCAAATCTCTCCTTGTTTTATGGAATAAAACATGCTTTAAATCTCCTTCTTATCTTTATCTTTTAACTAATCGATGAAAAAAAAGTAATCAAATAGTTAAATCTATATTTAGCTCCTGCCAGCTAAGTTGTTTTGTCATTTCCTAAATTTAGTTCTCATCAGTCAACACTTCAGTTGTGCTTAGTGACTATTGAAGATAGCTCAGGCATCAACTTTGATTCTCATCGCTGAAAACTGTAGTTATCTCGGTAATGCTTTCTCAAGTAACACTGTCTCAGGTAACTCTGTCTGTCAGTTTACACTGTCCATCGGGTAACACTGTCACTTGGTGTATGTTTACCAAAAACAAAACTTTGTGTCTTTGGATTTTTAAGTGTTGTGACAATATGAGTATGAGAAATCATACCATATTAAGTTGACATCAATGAAAATACAATACATTAACTTATTTAATGTCTTGCATTTTCTTTTTGCATCTTGGTGATCATCAACTTTGTCATCTTCAAACATTTAATTAGTTATAGTTCACCAATCTCTCCCTTCAGCATTGATGGAAACACACTACATACTACTATTACAATATGAAATATATCAGTTGTATTTCATCAATCTTTACCAAAATTATTATTCTATAACCAATATAAATGTCTAACTCTCGGTAAGCTCTTCTAGCTTAGATTTGATTCTTCCAAAGTAATATCTTCATTCTTCATTTCCTTTACTGGATCGATGTAGGAACTTCTGATTCTATCTCTCTCTTTGTTGTAACTTTTTTTTATGATCTTTTCTCTCCCTTTGAATGTTCCTCTCCCTAATGGATATCTCTTTTCCCTTTTGACAATAATATGTTTCATTGAATACTTTTCTCCCTTTAGATGTATTCTCTCACTCATGATGTTCTTTACTTTGATGGATATTTCATATAAATATACTCTCTCTCTTTGACAACAATGCCAAACTCTTTTCTCTTTTAATATATTTCTTGAATTTCCTTTCCATCAGCAATTTAGCTCTGTATTAGCCAACAATATCTCTGGTGTTTGGTGCATATATGTACCTTTCTATAAACAGATAAATCTTTGTAGTCCATCTCTTTTCTTGCATCAACATGAATGATCTTTTGATTATGTGTAGGATGATGCGGCCTTCTAGTCAGTTTAGTGAACAATAGACAAGGGTTGGACCCGTAGTCTCTTTCTCAGGTACTCAAATGTATCTTTAGGCAATGACTTTGTGAATATGTCTGCTAATTGTTCCTTGGATTGAACATATTCCAATATCACCTCTTTCTGTTGTAGTTTTTCTCTTAAGTAATGATACTTTATAGCAATATGATTTGTCTTAGCATGCATGAAAGGGTTCTTTGAAATGTTTATTGCACTTGTATTATCACAGTATATAATCACTAGTTCAAGAATGTTCATATTCATACCTCCCATTAATCTTTTGTTCTATGCAATGTTAGAGAAATTTGCACCAGCAACCACATATTCTACTTCTGTAGTAGATTGTGAGATGCATCCTTGCTTCTTACTTATCCATGTGACAAGTCTGTCACCCATAAAGAATGCTACTCTTTTTGTGCTCTTTTTGTCATCTAAGTTTCCAGCCCAATCAACATCTGTATAGACTTGAAGCTCAAATTTGCCTTCTTTATTACACCAGAGACCATAGTCCTTGGTATTCTTTAGATATCTCAGATTTATTTTGAAAAGAGTCATGTGTGATTCCTTGGGATTAGCAAACAATCTTGCAACTATTCCAACTGCATGTGCTATATCTGGTCTAGTATGTACAACATACATTAGTTTTCCAATCATTCATCTATATAAGGTCTGATTTACCTCGGTTGACTTGTCTTCCTTGGTCAATTTTCATTTGGTTTCCATAGGTGTTCCAACTGGTTTGGAATCTTCCATCTTGAATATCTTCAATACCTCTTTGATGTATTTGGATTGTGTAATTTAGATGCCTGCATCCTGTTGAAGAATTTGTAGACCAAGAAAGAATTTGATCTCCCCAAACATTGACATCTCAAACTCTTTTCTCATTTCATCATCAAATTATTTGCATAACATATCATTACCTCCAAATATTATATCATCAACAAATATTTCAGCAATCAAGATCTTATCATCAGTATCTTTCAAATATAGATTACTATTTTCACTTGTTCTTACAAATCCAATACTTATGAGATAAGAGTGAAGTCTTTTATACCATGTTCTCAGTGCTTGTTTCAATCCATACAAAGATTTTTGTAGTCTACATACTATGTTCCTCTTGTTAGGATAAACAAACCCTTCAGGTTGTTCAATGTATACCTCTTTTTCTACTATTCCATTTAGGAATGCATATTTGACATCCATTTGGTATACCTTGAATCCTTTGTAGGAAACATAAGAAAGTATAATTATTACTGCTTCTATTCTATCAATGGGTGCAAAGGTTTCTCCATAGTCAATACCTTCTTCTTGTGCATACCCTTTTCATACTAATCTTGTTGTGTTCCTTGTGACTTCTCCATTCTCATTCAGTTTGTTTCTGAATATCCATTTGGTACCAATGATATTATTGTCATCTGGTCTAGGTACTAATTTCCATATTTTGTTCTTCTCTATCTTTTCTATCTCTTCATTCATAGCACTAACCCATTCTTCATTCTCAAGTGCAATATTAATAGATTTAGGCTCAAAATCACAAATTAAAAATCTAGTGTTCAGTGACTTACTTCTTGTTCTCATTCCAACCTTTTTGTCTCATATGATCTGGTTTTGTGGATGGTGTCTTCTGACATACTTGGAAAGTATGAGTTCAACTATTTTTTCATCATTCTGATCATCATTTTGACCTTTATTTTGATCTTCATCACTCGGTATATCATTGTGAGAAATTTTCTTGATTTTCGGTGTTTGCAGCCTGATGCTTGGGTGCATTTTTTTGTCGCTAGGTAGTGATATACTATTGCTTAGTCAGAGTGTCAGGTTATTCACTATAGAAAAACCTATTTTATTTTTCTGGTTCCTTTCTGCTTTCCTCATCATTTTTCTCAGCGAATTCATCTACTTTGACATTTGCACTTTTAATAATTTTGTTATAGGATTTGTTAAGACATTTATAAGCCTTTCTTTTGGTAGAATACCCTAGAAATATTCCTTCTTCACCTCTGGAGTAAAGCTTTCCATTTATTTCACCTTTCAAAATATAATGTTGACTACCAAATTTTTTTAAGTAACTTACATTGGGTGTGTATCCATACCATAGCTCATAAGGTGTCTTATTGGTGTCTTTCTTCAATTGAACTCTGTTCAATGTGTAGATAGCAGTGCTGACAGCTTCTCTCTAAAATATTTGTGTGATGCCTTTCTCAATCATCATTGTTCTGGAGTAGTCAACAATTGATTTTTCCTTCTCTCAACAATCCCATTTTGCTGTGGTGTTCTCGGTGCAGAAACCTACATTTGAATTCCATGCTCATTAAAAAATTTAGTGAATTCATTAGAAAAAAATTCTCCTCCTCTATCTGATCTTAAGCATTTCAGTTCCTTTCCACTTTGTTTTTCAAATATAGATTTATACCATTTAAACATCTTTAATGCTTTTGATTTTTCTTTTAAAAACATAGTAGTCATTATTCTAGAATAATCATCAATAAAGAGAATGAAGTATCTATCACCATAGTAGCTCTTTGTTCTCATTGGTCCACATAGATCAGTATGGACTAATTCTAGAATAGCATTAGATGTGTAGGTTTTTCTTTTGAAACTTGACTTTGTCATTTTACCTTTTTGAAAATTCTTATACATGACATGGTTGGGTTTTGACATGCTCGGTAAGCCTCTTACTTTGTTTTTATTGCTTATCCTAATCATGTTGTCAAAATTCACATGACATAAAATTTTATGCCACAACCATATGTCATCATTTCTAGCCATTAAACAAGTGGTGTTAATATCATCAAGATAGAATAGGTTACCTTTTGTCTGTTCACCAGTTTCGATCAACCTTCTTGATTTATTAAATATGTTTGCCTTTTTGTTCTCAAATGCAACTCTGTGACCTATGTTACTCAGCTATAAAACACTCAATAGATTATAGTTAAGTCCTTTCACCCAATATGCATTTTCACATCTGATCAAATTATTCAACATTATGGTTCCTTTACCTTCAGCCAGACAAGGTGAGTCATTACCCATTCTTACTGATCCACCATTATAATATTCAAAAGACTCAAAATTTTCTTTATCTCTAGTCATGTGGTGAGTACAACCACTATCAATAATCTAGACATAATTCTTGCTAACCTTAGATATGAGTGCAGTTTCTACATACCTTTCTTCTTCGTTTGAATCATCCTTCATAGCAACAAATACCACCTCAATATCCTCATCAGATTTGGTGTTAGTATTTCCAGCGTTGTTCTCAGCCAGGTAACAATCTTTCTTTCCTTTGTCCTTGTAGTCTTGGTTATCGCTTCTGTCAGATTGTTGGTTGCTTCGGTAATCTCAGTCATCACTTCTATCAAAATTCTTTTCATAAGTTCTGTTATTACTTCTTTCATCTTTTCTTTTGTTAGAACATCTAGAAGCAATTTTTCCAATCTCTTTACAATTAAAACATACAAGTGGTAGTGTACCTTTGTATCTACCTGGCCTCTCAACAATCTTCTAGCCATTAGTGCTTCAATATCATCAAGTTCTTGGTCATCACTATCACTTTCACGATCATTTCTCATAGTGTGTTTATGACTTGATTTACTTATTTTCAAAGAAAATTTGAATGCAGACTCAATAGATGGTAAGACACTATTGTCAAAGTTATTCATCTCAAATGAAATAAGTCTACCAATCAAACTATCTAGAGTAACATTGTTATTTTCTACTCCTCTCATTTCTTGTATAACAGATAATCTAATAGCATAAACAAGCAAGAAGGCTATGAGAATTTTACTTACCACTGTTTCTTCTTCAAGTACACCTCCTACTCCTCAGATAGCGTTAACAACCTCTTTGATTCTGCTACTGTACTGAGTGATGTTTTCTCCTTCTTTCATTCTTAAGTCATCAAACTTTCCTCTTAGGATTTCAACTTTATCCCTAAGCACATTTGTGTCTTCTCAATGCACTAGCTTCAATTTGTCCCACATTTTCTTTGCAGTGGTGCATGATTTGACATCTTCAAATTCAACATCAAAGAGTGAGGAAGAAAGTTCTATCATCATAGAATTGTGTTCATTCTTTTCTCTCAATTGATCAAGTGTATGAGGTCCATTAGGAAACACATATTCAGTATCCAAGTATTGAGTAACATCATTTCCAATACCTGATAGGTGGAGTCTTATCCTGCTTTGCCATGACACAAAGTTGTCCTTTTTCAACTTAGGAACATACCTCTTTCTCATCTTGTGATCTTTAGCTTGAGTCTTTAAAATCCCTTTCTAAGAACACAAGCTCTGATACCAATTGTTAGAATAATTGAAGGGGGGGGGGGGGGGGGNGGGGTCAATCATTAGCCTCAAAAATCAATCCAATAAACCAACCAAAACTTTATATCTCAAATATAAAACCTCTAGTTATCTTCAGTCCTACAAGATGTATGCCTTTAAACAATCTTATCAAATAAATATTACTCGGAGTTCACTATTATCCTTTTTCTTAAGATTTACCGAATAGCAGTCTTAGCCTTTACCAAAATATAGTAAATATCTTAGTGTTCACCGATCAATCCTATTTTAGTAACGTGTAAAAAAAAAAATTAAATAAATGAACCATATACACATTTGACACATGAATTTTTAACATGGAAACTCTGATAAGGGAAAAACCACTTGGGACTTGTAACCCACAATTTTTACTCTTCTGAAGTGAGCTCAGTGAAGAGCCAACCTTGTTAAAGGTTACAAACACACTATTAAGTTTGACCTTGTTAGAGGATTTATCACTAACAGTTTAACACTTGACCTCGCATTCACTATGCTGTCAACATGAAAACCTTTTCATACTCCTTGAGATGTATCTCAATATATAAAGGATGGTTACATCCTACTCTGTTAAGAGATTTTCTGAATCAATGGTTAAACTGAATCAGTATATGATCTGTTCATAAATACAACTTAATATTTGCAGATGTTCAGATCTATTGTAAGCTCATAATACCTTTCTGATCAATGTTTTTCTTAAGTTCCTTTTCTCCACTTCTTTATGCTCAATATATGTTGTTTGCTTCTCTGTTGCTCGGTGTTTTTAGAAATCTTTAGCTCTGTCTATAATGCCCACCCTAGTATCTTGATATTTTTCACAGACATGATTTCTATATTGAGAATTATGGACTCTATGTTTTGTTTATTTTGTCTAGTTGATGAGACATTATGAGTATATGTTTGGATAATTAAACTATTTTATGGAAGATAGAAAATGACTTAACAATTTTAATTAGGTCATATTATTTCATATATTTGATTGTATTTCTTATATAGATGATTCAATTCTTGATTTACAAAATCGAAGTTGTTCAACTTCAATAGTATAAAAGTGACATTTATTTTTGGAATTTGAAGATGATGTAAACTAATTAAATGTGTTAAACTTGATGAATTTTATTATTAATATTTTTTTTGAATAATAATTGATATGTTTTTTTAATTTTTAAAAATGATTTTTCAATTGCTGAAAATACTGAAAATTAGGGGTCTAGTTCCCACCAAAAAATTATATGTATATAAATGATTTTTCCTAATTTCAAAATATTTTATAGATGACATATATATCTAGTGCATTAAGAAATAAAAATTGGTTTGTGACCTATATTTTCTCTTTTATAGTAATTCAAATTCCAACTCACCTGAAATCAACAGTTTTCATCTCCCGCCATATTTTTCATAACAAATCTATCCCAATAAATAAATAAATAAATAAATAAATATATATATATATATATATTTTCTTGAAGAGGACTCTCTCCTTTAGTGCACCATATGATTTTCAAATTTATTTAATATGATTTACTATTTTTTTCTTTCTCTGAATCAACATCTCCTTGACTATTAAAATACGTACATGCATTATTTTTTAATTACAATAGAATATGTCTAATTAAAACACTATAAAATCTATATGAGGACATTCTTGACTCTGATCTCTACATAAGGGTATTTTTATATTTTAACAAAAATACAATTAAAAATACTAAGAAGTATTGAAACGTCACTTTTTTGAAATAATTTTATTTCTATGGTAATTGGACTCAAAGTGGTATAAAACATGCATTTAATAGACATTTCCAATTGGAAAAACTATAGCACTTATCTAACTTAGCTAGAATGAATCTAGCTAGAACATACGTTTGACCAAAATTAATTTTTAGTTAGAAATACTAAAATTCAGCTATGCTGATAAGTTAGCCTAAAAGGTGATAAATTATTGTGCTTTTACCCTCCAATAATGCATTGATATCGATGCTATCTAATGTGTTTGTAGGATGAGG
This sequence comes from Thuja plicata, assembly GCA_018584345.1. Taxonomy (NCBI): domain Eukaryota; kingdom Viridiplantae; phylum Streptophyta; class Pinopsida; order Cupressales; family Cupressaceae; genus Thuja; species Thuja plicata. Next base: position 1,541,683 of record MU227831.1, on the reverse strand, counting down.
AGAGGCAGTCATAGTCACTTGTATAGGAGATCAACATGATGTTGAACTCTCCCTCCTTGTTTGACATTGCTTGTATATTTATATATATGTATAGATATTTCTCTTGATTTGGTGATGCAGGATGTAGGTACCACACATCGACTTCACCTAGCTACATAGGTCTGAGTGTGTCATAAAAAAAATCATTGAACGTTGTTGTGTGGAGATATTTCCAAAGCACTCTCAAGGAAACCTTGTTGACTAAGGTTCCTGTTTAGGAAGTCACCTTAGTTGGGGGGGGGGGGGGGGGGTTAAGTATTTTTATGATTTTGTGATTCATACTTTATTGTATGTTTTCTTTGTCTCATTATTTGTATTTATATATTAATAAATATGAATTTGATGCTTCATTTGTGTAATAAATATGCATATGTATATATGGGTGCACACACACACACACACACACACACACACACACACACACACACACATTTGTATAGAAATGTGTTTTTTTATATCTTTATGCTTGTAAAATTAATGATGTAATTGCAAAATAAAATATAATAGAGTAATAATCATTCAATAAGTAAGACTAAGATTAGCTAGGAGTTTTGAACCTAAGACCTCCTAGTAGTTAGGGTAGTTAGTTTCCATTGGGCTATGTGAATTCCTTGAGGATTATTTTCACCTTTGTTCTTTTATGGTCTTTGTGAGTTAAATAAGTAAATTAATATAAATAAAAACTTTAGCTATGCTTTCGGGAATTTTTTTCATGTTTTTAAAACCAACTATAGTAGTTGGAGTCATTGCTTCCCGTAAAGAAACACCTCCAACTATATGGTTGGATTTTAATATTTGGAGTATGTGAGGAATTGGGGATTTGGTGGGGAGAAAATTAGATAATAATTTTTGAGAAGAAAATTTCATAAGTATGAAATAGTTGGAGATAGGATTTCCCTTTAAGGAAGGAGGAATTTTACCTCAGGAGAAACTTAGAAATACTACCCAGAAGGAGAGTAGCCATCAGGATTTTGGAAGGAGGTGTTGGTTCATATGGGAAGCAGAGGTTGCTCAACTTTGGAAAGGTTTCTCCGCAGGACCCTAGATAGGATATGGAACCATAGAAAAATACTCCTTTTGTGTTTTGGTGTGTGTGTGTGTGTGTGTGTTTAATAATGTTTGATATTCATTTCCTTAAAGTTTATGTGGTGGGAATTTTTTGAAAGATGGGGAATAATGTATTGATTTATTTAGGAAAAATGATGTTATATAATGATATAATTGCCTTTTACTCTCGCTGGGAAGGTTATGGGCTCTTTTTGGATGTACAAGATGCTTTATTTTGTTTATTTAGGTTTCAGGGAAGATTAGGGAGTTTAGGTATGTGTTTTTTAGGATGTTTCAGGAAGTTTTGCAAATGGTTATTTTTACCCTATGTTTATGCAAATTTTGGAAATGTTTTGTCAATTGTATTTGTTTTGTTTTTTGGTCTGCATCTTCCACTTTCATATTGTTCTTTGTCTACTTCCTTCTTCCCTTTTGAATGATCAATATATTTCATATGGTAGAACAATAAGTTGTTCTTAGTATGTCTTGTATGTGACATCCTTTTTATCTTCCTTATATTGCTCACAGTTAAGGATTAGGACTCATCTTGAGGGTCTGAGTAAACAAGAGGGTTTCTTTAACATATGAATCAAAGTATTTGAAATGTTTTCTTTGTTTTGGTATGTTTTTGAGGTAGGGAAATAGATACCCTAGGTGAGTGGAATTTGTGAGTTAAATAAGTACATAAATATAAATAAAACCTTTAGTTATGCTTTCAGGAATAGTTTTAATGTTTTTAAAACCAACTATAGTAGTTGGAGCTGTTGCTTTCTGCAAAGCAACTCCTCCAACTATATGGTTGGATTTTAATATTTGGAGTATGTGAGGAATTGGGGATTTGGTGGGGAGAAAATTGGATAATCATTTCTAAAAATAAAATTTCAGAAGTATGAAATAGTTGGAGTTAGGATTTCTCTGTGAGGAAGGAGGAGTTTTATCTCAGGAGAAACTTAGAAATACTACTCAGAAGGAGAATCCATTAGGAAGTTGGAAGGAGGTGCTGGTTCATACAGGAAGCAGAGGTTTCTCAACTTTGGAAAGGTTTCTCTGCAGGACCCTAGGTAGGATTTGGAACCGTAGAAAAATACTCCTTTTGTGCTTTGGTATATATGTGCATGTGTGTGTGTGTGTGTGTGTGTGTGTGTGTGTGTGTGTGTGTGTGTGTGTGTTTAATAATGTTTGATATTCATTTCCTGAAATTTTATGTGGTGGGAATTTTTGGAAAGATGGGGAATAATGTATTGATTTATTCAGGAAAAATGATGTTATATAATGATATAATTTCCTTTTACTATCTCTGGGAAGGTTATGGGTTCTTTGTGGATGTACATGATCCTTTATTTTGTGTATTTAGGTTTCAAGGAAGATTAGGGAGTTTGGGTATGTGTTTTTTAGGATGTTTCAGGAAGTTCTGCAAATGGTTATTGTTACCCTATGTTTATGTAGATTTTGGAAATATTTTGTCAATTATTTTTATTCTGCTATTTTGGTCTGCATCTTCTAGTTTGATCTTGTTCTTTGTGTACTTCCTTGTTCTATTTTGAATGATCAATATATTGCATATGGTAGAACAATAAGTTGTTTTTAGTATGGATTTTATGTGATATCCCTTTTATCTTCCTTATATTTCTCACGGTTAAGGATTATGATTCATCTTGAGGGTTTGAGTAAACAGGAGGGTTTATTTAACATATGAATCAGAGTATTTGAAATGTTTTCTTTGTTTTGGTATGTTTTCGGGGGTAGGGAACTAGATACCCTAGGTTGGTGGCTCACCATAGGTGCTAGAGTCCAAAGTGGTTTCCAGGGAATCCTATGGGTGAGTTTGTAATCATGTGATAACATAAAATTAAATTGGGAGGGGGGTTTCAAAAGATAATGAAAGATATATATTTAATGGCTAAATCCACATAGACCTGTTGGAGTACCGGCACCATGGATAACTACTAGGGTGGATCCTTAAAATTTGAGAGGGGACCGGTGTTACATGGTTTCCAGGGAGGATCCCAATGCACAGGCTATGTGATGACACTCACCGAGGCGGTATTCTAGAACCTAAACCTTTAGTGCGCTATCTGGTGGTGCTTTGTTGTTTATGCCTTTTCTCATTTGGTATTTGATTACATGGTTCTTTTGCCTTCAATTTTTTTAGGCCTTGAGAGTACTTTGGTTCTATCTCCTAGCACGGGGGGTGGAACTTCACAAGTTTCACATGGGTGGGTGGAAAATCTCTTCAAGGTACTGTTTGTGGTTTGTGTCTTGGCTTGGATTCAGATTTATTCAGTGATGAAGATTTCCTTTAAAATTTTCTTGTACTCCTATCCATTGTAAATAAAGATGTAGATATCTATTGTAAGTCCTTGGGAAATTTTATGTATTTGTATTGAATATTAATGGAAAAAGCAATGTAATTTGGGAAGGGTAGCTTTAGGGACATCAAAGGGATTGTTTAGTTGGAAATCAGAAAGTTGTAATAAAGGGATGTGATTGTCTATTTTGTATCCTATCTCTCTTGAAATGAAAACTGGAAGTAAGAGTTATTTATGTTTCAGTAATACAATTGAATTATGTGTAGGCAAGGTTAATTGGAAATGAAATTAAAGAAAAAGGGTAAATTTGTTTGGAAGTAAAATGTATTTATTTATTTCTCCTTTCAAAAATCTAAAAATGATGAAAATTAGGAAAGGAAATGAATTCATTAAGGTAATTAATAGAATCGATATTTTTTTTTATATTCATGGAAATCATTTAAGGGGAACCTTTAAGGACATGTTCATTTTTATAATTTCTAAAATAGTCTTAGTAACGTTGTATATATATATATATATATATATATATAGTTGTTATCTTTCTACTTTAGACCTAAGCCTTATGGGTTGCCTGGCGGGGACATTACATTTGGTATCAAAGCCCTAGGTTTCTACACTGGGAGCTCTATGGTCTATTTGTGTTTAACTTAGTATTTCCTTCTTAAATATAGGTCAACTAGCTACCATTGACTTATGTTGTATCAATCTTTGATCAGAACAAGATTGATGATGAATCAAAGGAGGTTGGCACAAATTTTATGTGTATACCGAAATCTTATTTTTTTTTGATAGATTTTAGTAATTTGCATTTTCGGAGGTCTTCAAAGCATTTCTAGACCGATCTTGCGAGTCGAGGTGCTCTTCAAATTTGCCTCTAGCTAATTTATTATCTTTCCAACTGTGTAAACGATATATTGTTTCAAGCTATATGTAAAAAGTTATGCCTTCTACAAGTAGGCATTAATTTCAAAGTAGTTTGTTTTTATTATTTCATTTTTAATTTTTTAACCTTTTTTTTTCATTTTTTAATTTTTAATTATTTAGTAATAATTTACATTATGTGGGTTGTCCAGTTCATTTTGAAGGGATTTTGGCAATCCTCCATATTCATCATACATTGTATAAACTTGATGATTTAATGAAATGGATCACTTTTGGCTTGCATATTTGGTTATCTAGAAATAATTTTGTTTACAATTAACAATACCATAGGTAACATCTCACACTAGGTATTGTAATCTAGGATGCCTCCCGTCACCTGTGGAAGAGCTAAGGAAAGAGTCCAGGATTCTTCCTCTAGATCTCAGCGAGAGAGTTCCCATGGGGAATTTGAGGGAGAATAGGATCATGGTCACCATAGGAATGAGAGTGAAAGTCATGACTTTGAAGGGGCCCATATGAGACAACTCATGCAACAAATTTTTCAAAGGCTAGATGTCATAGAAAACAAAGGAAACTAGGAGGAAACAAACCCCTCTCACCATCATGATAGGGAAAGGGATAGAAGCCCTAGAAGAAGGACAAATATACCATAGATGAAAGCTAGGGATACCGCTCACATGAGGGATTTACTCAAAATTAAGATACCCTACTTTTATGGCAATGAAGGAGGATCCTCAGCTGAAACTTGGTTGTTTGATCTTGAAAGATGTTTCTCTATGCACCCCTTTAGTAGTAATGTGAAAGCTAGATGTGACATCATGAACTTCAGGAAATTTGCATCCACTTGGTGTCACAATGAAGAGAAAAAACTTTAGGTCAGCATTGACACTGTTTCCTAGGACTTATTCTTAGATGGTTTCAAAGATAGGTACATGTCTGACCAATGGAGATAGGGTAGGGTAGAAGAGTTCCACCATCTTAGGAAAGAAAACATGACTGTGGAAGAATATGAACAAAAATTCTATGAACTTAAGCCTTTTTTAGGTTATAAAGATAATGGTCATATTCTTGTTCAACATTTCATAAGAGGATTAAATGATCGCTTATCGGGGGATGTGGCAGTCCTTGAACCTAAAAAACTTTGGGAGGATATTACCAAGGCATTTCTAGTAGAGAGGAAAGTAAATTTAGGATGGGGTGGTTATTATGGTAGTCAAGCAGTTAATGGTGGAGCAGGTTCTAAAGGGAATTATGATCAAGGGACTCCTACCTCCAAAAACCAACAATCATCCTTTAAAGGGGGACCAAACTCCAACAAAAAGAGATTTCACAACAACAACCAAGGAAATGGAAGGTCTTAGCAACAAAAAAACTGTAATAACAATTGAACCCAACAAAGGTTCACTCCTCAACCATCCTAGAAATCTCAAAATTTCAATACGGGGGGCTACCAACACTCAAGTGCACCACCGACAAAGAAATTTGTAAAGAACACTGGGTATTTCTCCCATGGGAAATAGGGACACATTGCATCTCATTTTCCTTAGCACACCAACTTCACCAATAATCAGAAACAGACAGCTTCAAAACCAACAGTAGGAGATGTTGGTCGGTCTCATAGGGTTTTCGCTGCAGTTGAGGATAGGCAAGCCGACCACCATAGCATGGTCATTGAGACTACATGTTTTTTAAAGGGTAAATCTATCTCTATCTTATTTGTTTCTGGAGAAACTAATTCCTTTATATCTCCATCATTAGTAGAGAAATGTGGGCTAGTGGCTGAAGGGCAGAGATTTAAGTGGCAAGTATAACTAGCCTCTAGGGTTAAGATGACCATAGACTTGTGTGTCTAAAATTATGTCTTGCGTTTAGGAACCTTCTCAAAAAAGTTGGATCTTCATGTAATTCCCCTTGGATCTTATGAATTTTTTTTAGGAATGGATTGGTTAGATGATCATGAGGCCAAATTAGATTGTAGAAAGAAGACGATTCACTTCTTAGATGGTTTGGGGAAGCCTAAAATTATAGTTGGGATCCAGCACCCTATATCACTTCAGATGCTATCAACGATGAAACTAAAGAGATGCATGAGGAAGGGATGTAAACTCCTTGAAGTCTCGGTAAATGATCTTGTGGAAGGAGAAAGTATGGAAGTAACACTTGATCACCCTCTTCTTCAAGAGTTTTCTGATGTCTATCCAACTAAAATTCTGGGGATGCCTCCCAAAGGGATATAGATTTCCGCATAGAATTGGTGCCAGGTGTAGAACCCATCTCCAAGGCTCCATATCGCATGATAAATAAGGGTTTAAGTGAATGAAAGATGCAATTAGAAGAACTTTTGGAAAAGGGTTTTTATCAGACCAAGTGTGTCACCCTGGGGAGCTCCAATAAATTTTGTGAAAAAGAAGGATGGATCTCTTAGGTTATGTATCAACTATTGTCAGCTCAATAAGGTAATAATTAAGAATAGGTATCCTCTACCGAGAATTGATGATTTGTTTGATCAGATGAAAGAGGAAAAATTATTTTCTAAAATTGATCTTAAGTCAACCTATCATTAGTTAAGGATTCAAGAAGCCAACATTCATCAAACAGCTTTCCATACTCGGTATGGTCATTATGAATTTACCATAGTAACTTTTGGTCTCACAAATGCACCCTTAGTATTTATGAGCCTTATGCATGGGGTATTCAGGACTTACTTGGATATTTTTGTGATCATATTTTTGGATGATATTCTGGTATACTCTAGATCATTAGAAGAGCATGAGCAACATCTTCGACAAGTGTTACAATGCCTTTGAGAAAATTGTTGTATGCCAACCTAGAGAAGTGTGATTTTTTCCAAATAGAGGTTAAGTATATTGGCCATGTTATCTTAGGGGAAGGCATAGTAGTTGATCCTACCAAATTTCAAGCCATAGTGGAATGGCCAACACCTACCAATGTTTCAAAAGTTTGCAGTTTCATGGGTTTAGCTAGTTATTACAAGCGCTTCATTAAGGGATTCTCCAGATTAGCACATCCCATCACTTGCTTGAAAAGGAAAGGAAAGGAAAGAAGTTCATTTGGAATGAGAGATGTGCAGAATATTTTCAAATTAAAATAAAGGTTAACCAGTGCCCCAATTTTTGCTGTACCTAATCCCTCAAAAAACTTTGTAGTTTGCACAGATGCCTCCTTGGAAGGAATAGCAGCAGTAATAATTCAAAATGGAATGGTTATTGCTTGTGAATCAAGAAAAATTAAAGATCATGAGCTTAACTACCCTACGTATTATTTGGAACTAGTAGCAGTAGTTCATGCCTTGAATCGTTGGAGACACTTCTTGTTAGGGAATCAATTTGAATTGAACAAACCACTAAAGCCTTCAATACATTTTTAGTTAACCAAATCTTAATGCCAGACAATGTAGGTGGATGGAATTTTTATGTGAATATGACTTTGAGGCCAGATATATTTAGGGAAGAGAGAATTTGGTAGCAGATTCTTTAACTAGAAGAAGGCATGAACTATCATCACTTTCTCTTACTACCAATTTAAGGAGTCATATTTTGCAAACACTCCCCTCGAATGCTTGGTATCAAGAAGTTAGAGTAGAAATAGAATCAGGAAGGGCCTTAGAAGGAAGATTCTTAGGTTATTCTATAGAGTCAGATGGGATATTAAGACAATAAGGCCAAATTTATGTACCACTTTTAGGTGACCTTCAGAAGGTCATCATGATCAAAGCTCATCATGCTCCCTATTCAGCTCATCCAGGGGTTAAGAAAATGCACAATGACCTCTAACAAATATATTTTTGGCCAGGTATAAGGAGAGATATAGAAGATTTTATGGCTAGGTGCTTGGAATGTCAGAGAGTCAAGGTTAAGCATCATCATCCAATAGGTCTCTTGCAACCACACTTAATTACCGAATGCAAATGAGATATGATATCTATAGATTTTATTGTGGGACTACCCATCACCTATTAGAGACATGACACTATCATGGTCATAGTTGATAAGCTGACCAAGGCAACACATTTTTCTCCCATGCAGTCAACCTATACTGCCTCCTCATTAGCCAGGGTTTTCATGAAGGATATAGTCAGGTTGCATGGTGTCCCTAGGAAGGTTATCTCAGATAGAGATCCTGTATTCACTTCAAAGTTTTGGACATCATTGCGACGTGCCTTAGGGACCCAGCTGAACTTTAGTTCATCATATCATCTAGAAATTGATGGCCAGACTGAGCGAGTAAATCAGGTACTAGAGGATATGCTTAGAATGTATGTAATGGATAGGCAATCCCACTGGGAGGACTATTTGTATCTAGTGGATTTTGCATATAAAAATGGTTATCACAGTTCTATTAGAATGTCACCTTACCAGGCTCTTTATGGTCATCCTTGTCATACACCTCTAAATTGGGATTGCTTAGAGGATAGGGTACTCCTTGGACCATAAAATTTACAAGATATGGAATAGTAGGTGCAGATAATTAGAGAGTACCTTGTGAGAGCTCACGATAGGAAGAAAAATTATGCAGATGCTCATAGAATTGACTGACATTTTTCTGTAGCAAACAAAGTGTTTTTGAGAGTCTGCCCACAGAAGAGCCCTTTCCATTATGGAAAATGTTCTAAGTTGGCACCTAGGTTTATGGGTCCATTTGAGATCCTAGAGAGGATAGGCCCTATTTCCTACCGACTTTCCCTACCACCTAGCCTCGTATGTATTCATGATGTGTTTCATGTTTCTATTATTAAAGAGTATATTCTTGATTTGACTCATGTATTGGATTGGAACACTTTACAGGTAGAGGATAGGCATCTGGATTTGGAGCCGGTATGTATTCTCCAGCAACAAACTTTGACCCTCAGGGGTTGCAACATAGAGTAGGTAAGGGTCCTATGGGACCCTAATGATGAGGTCTCAGCTACATGGGAGGATGCTAGTAGACTCAAAGCTACATATCTATATTTATTTTTAGGCTTTCCAGAGCAAGTCTATTCCTAGGGGTGAGGATGTAATGCCCACCCTAGTATCTTGATATTTTGCACACACATGATTTCTATATTGAGCATTATGGACTATGTTTTGTTTATTTTGATTATTTGATGAGACATTATGAGTATATGTTTGGATAATTAAACTATTTTATGAAAGATAGAAAATGATTTTAAATTTTTAATCAGGACATGTTATTCCATATATTTGATTGTATTTCTTATATAGATGATTCAATTCTTGATTTACATTATGAAGTAATGATTATTTTTGGAGCTAACCATACTAATCTAATTATTCCTTGATATTGATGCTAGCTAATGTGTTTGCAGGATGAGGAGAGGCAGTCATAGTCACTTGTATAGGAGATCCACATGATCTAGCACTCTCCCTCCTTATTTGATATTGATTGTATATTTATATATATGTACAAATATTTCTCTTGATTTAGTGATGCAGGGTGCATGTACCAGGCATCGACTTCACTTGGCTACATAGGTTTGAGCGTGCCTTAAAAAAAACCTCAAACGTTGTTGTGTGGAGATATTTCCAAAGCACTCTAAAGGAAACCTTGTTGACTTAGGTTCATGTTTAGGAAGTCACCTTAGTTGGGGGGGGGGGGGGGNTTAAGTAGTTTTATGATTTTGTGATTCATGCTTTATTGTATGTTTTCTTTGTCTCATTATTTATATTTATATATTAAGTAATGATGCTTCTCTGTCTTTTGAAATATGAATTTGATGCTTTATTTGTGTAATAAATATATGTATGTATATATGGGTGCACACACACACATATTTGTATAGAAATGTGTTTTTTATTGTTGGAATTAATGGGAAGTAGTACTGAGAGGGGAGGGGTGAATCAGTACCTCTAAAAATTTTAACACCTTTCTCAATTCTTCATTAGTAATCATTCATTACTGCATTACCGACCATTACTGTTGTTCTTTCTTATGAATGTATTTTTAATTCATAATATTTAATAGTTTGCAAAATTCATATAAAAAATAATGAAAGTAATAAACACATAACACAAGATATGGTATCGCAGAAAACTCTTGTTAGGAAGTAAAAACTGCGGTGGGGATGGCACCCATAAAGCTTCACTATCTGCAGAATGCAAGGGAGCCAGTTAAGGCTTAAAATTTGATCACTTATGATGATCTACCCTGTTAGGAGTATTATGGTGGAGACCTGTTAAGAGCTACTCTATTAAGAGCTTTAGCAACACTGATTTAAGTGTGCACTTAGTTATGAGATTTACAATAGGATGGTTAAGCCTACCTTTCTTGAAAGGATTTCTTATGTGTACTACACTTGTTAGAATGAGTACAAAGGTTGACCTAAATGTATAAAATCTACACTTTCTGATTACAGATCCATTAAAGCTCTCAGAATAACAATATCACCTTAAGTGATTGATGAATACCTTTTCTCTGCTCGTCGGTAGCCTGTGTTCTTGTTCTTGAAACTGATTTGATTATTTTATGTCCTTTTGCATGAATTCTCTTGTCTGGTCTCTAGATGCTCTCCATGGATACAATATTCATTGAACAACTTATTGTTTACAATATATTGAGCATCTATTTATACAATTCTTTGACCTATTCTAGAATCACACATTACAATGTTAACTCTTAGATCCAAGGTTTACAACTTGACCTTGATCTTTAGTTTGCATGTTTTAAATCAGTAAAAATAATTAAAAAAATATTAATTACATTTCTTCCTCCACACATACTAGATTTAAAAGTAAAACAAGAAGCTATTAATACAACTTCAGTGATTTATCTGATGTGGAAGAGTCAGATCCAATTTTTGTGTGATGTAACTGACTATTGGTTCTTGGTCATCGGGTTGAACTTGAATTTTGTCAGTGTTCCTTTGTTGAACTGTTCGTCGAGTTCCCTTTGCCTGTTAGGTTCCTCTCTTTGCTATTTTTTTGGGTTTGCACTGATGTTACTTGTCGGGTTCCATTTACCTATTTTTCATCAAATAACACTTAACAGTGTTTGTTGGGTAACCTTGGCGTCAGGTAGTGTTGTTCCCTATCTGTCGGTGTAGTGAAAAACGATGGTGTAGATCATATTTTTCCTTGTGTATACTAATGGAAAAATATAATGCCTTCAATATCCCCCTTTGACATTAGTATCAAAAAACTAATATGTGCATAATACTAAAGTGTTTAGTATGTACACCATGTTTATATCCTTGTCATTATATGACTTCCCCTAACTTTATGCATCGGTATATTATAAGTATATGCACATGTATACTATACATTCTCTTCTCATTGATCTGTATGTACATATTATTTCCTTCTTTTATTTCCCCTTTCTTTTACTATACATATTATTTCCTCCTTTTAACTGAGGTGAGTGATCATATCAATTTCCCCATTTCTTTGATACTTATGAAAAAAATGTACAACTTGTAATATCCCAAAATTGTGATAAAAATGTGCAACTTACAATGTGTCAAGTATATGGGAATGGGTTTTCTTGGTTGTTGGAGATTTGATTCTGAGCAATTGATTGATTGTATGTTTGTCATTGATGAAAACATATAATACACAGTAGTAATTCTGTATGCACTTATCCAAATGATGATATGAAGACTTGCGTGGATAGATATATGTTGTTGACATGTTTATTATGTTATGTTCATGAACACAGACCCATATATGATGTTTCAGTAAAGTTATGTAATTCTATTATTGGCAGTTACAGTTCTGGAAGTATAACGGTTTAGGGCCGATGTATATCATGTGTTTCTTGAGTTGCACCTATCTTTTGTATATGTGTGTGTATATTCATGGTCAATTATGAGTTAACTATCTTTGGTTAAATGTGTGTATCATATTACATCAAGATCGTATTGTTTGAGTTGATTTGGTGAAGCCGACTCAGTAAAGCGTCGCGTCTGTTCAACATTGACTTGCGCGGACTTAATATTGTTTGCATGCTTATTTAAGCTGAATAAGATGTTGTTGAAATGTTTCTAAGAGCCGTCATGACCTTCTAATTTGGAGAAGATAATTATAGTAGTTCATTTGTGAATGTTAAGTGTGAATGACATAAAAAAGTTAAGAAAGATGTCCAGAGAAGATTATCAGAGTTGGTTCATTCATCAAGAGTCTATGTGAAGAAGAAGTGAAATATTTTAATACACTGGAACTGATCAAGATAGCAGGTCTAATCTATAGTTCATCATCAGATATAGTGCATATCTATTATTCAGAAGGTTGTAGCCTTCACCATCAAGCAGTGAGCTTTTGGATAGTGAGTCCACCACCCCTAATAGGGTTATTTGTAAAAGACTCCTAACAAGGTCCGACCCTTAACCAGGTCACTATACTTATTGCATTGTAATGTACAACTCTTAATAGGGTTGAAATATCTTCTAACATGGATTACTACAAACAAGTATGGTTTATTGTGGGTGCTAATTCCCACCGGGGTTTTTACCATTTGGTTTCCTCGTAATCAAATTGTGTGTTGAGTACTATGTTATCTTATTATGCATTTACTTTGTTCTATACTAAAGTTAAAGGAGTAAAAAGAATTGAAGTAACTAATAACTGATTCACCCCCCCTCTCAGTTATTCTTTGAGAATATTCTAACAATTGGTATTAGAGCCAAGTGCATTAGAGAAGAAGCCTAACAGCTTAAGGTAGATCAGATGTCTTACTTCAGAAAATAAAGCCCTAAGTTTGATGGAGAAAATTATTTGGATTGGAAAAACAAAATGATAACACATCTACAATGTATTGGCTTTGAGATCTTTGAAATTGCCACACAAGAGGTTGTAATTCCATCTCTGAAAGACCTTGCAAAGGATG
>MU227831.1:1480251-1525889 GCA_018584345.1 Thuja plicata | reverse complement strand
TAAAATCAGCTTTTCTGAATGGTGATTTGAATGAAGAAGTCTACATTGAACAGCCTGAAGGATTTAGTCTTTCAGATGAACCAGACATGGTATGCAAATTAAAGAAAGCACTCTATGGTCTTAAACAAGCCCGAAGAGATTGGTATGAGAGACTTGATGGTTATCTTGCCAAGATTGGATTTAAGAAAGGAGCAATAGATTATAACCTATTTACAAGAGAAACACCTGATGGATTATTATTAGTTGCTATATTTGTTGATGACATTATCTTTGGGGGTAATGAAAAGATTAGTAAAGCATTTGCAAAAGAAATGCAGAATGAATTTGAAATGAGTATGATTGGTCCTATAAAATACTTTTTGGGACTAAATGTAAAGCATACAGATAAAGGTATATTCATTAATTAGTCTAAATATGTGAAGGAAATACTGAAGACTTTTTAGATGGATGATTTTAAGCTAGTATGCACTCCCATGATAATAGGAAGCAAGATTTCAAAAGATGACGACTCCATAGTAGTTGATAAGACATTGTACAAATATATGACTGGTAAACTCATTTATCTAACTCAATCTAGACCTGACATATCTAATGCAGTTGGCATTGTTGGAAGATTTGTAGCTGAACCCAAGAAGAGTCACCTAATGGTAGTCAAAATGATATTCAAATATCTAAAGGGAACTATAAACTATGGCTTATGGTATCCTAAATTAGAGAATGTAAAGCTTCATGTGTATACAGATGCAGATTGGGCAGGTTGTATTGATGACAGGAAGAGCACTTCAGGAGGAGTAGTATTCCTTGGAGACAGGTTGGTTTCTTGGATAAGCAAGAAGAAGAACTATATTTATCAGTCTACAGTAGAAGGTGAATATGTTACAGCAACACTGAATTGTTCAACTATGGTTTGGATCAAGTAGATGGTTAAAGACATTGTCATTTAGGTTGATTATCCTATTTTTATTCATTGTGATAATACTAGCACTATCAACATGTCTAAAAACCCTGTGATGCATGCAAAGACAAAACACATAGAGATCAAGTACCACTTCTTAAGAGAAAAGGTTGTAGACAAAGAAATAAAATTGGAATATGTGAGAACCAAAGAACAGTTGGCAGATATTTTCACAAAGACCTTATCAAAGGATACTTTTGAGTATCTCAGGGAGAAGTTGGGAGCAATTCCCTCTCATAAGTCTGTTTAGAAGAAGAAACAAAGACATCAGTCATTAAGTGACTGATGAATGGTTGAATACTCCACTTCTGAAGTAGTACCTGTGCCTAAAGGACTATGGCACCCTTTTCCATTGATGTAAAAGGGGGAGTATATAGTAAGGAGGAGTATGTACTAAGGGGGAGCATATACTCTGGGGGAGTATATACATGGAACAAAAACATAGACAGAGGAACTGCAACAGTTTAGAGAAATCTTTGATGAAGATATTGAGAAGATTGTAAAAGAAAGAGGACACCATGAACAGAGGATGTTTTTGATATCATATGTTTTCATCAATGTCAAAGGGGGAGATTGTTGGAGATTTGATTATGAGCAGTTGATTGATTGTATGTTTGTCATTGATGACAACATATAATACACAGTAGTAATTCTATATGTACTTATCTGAATGATGATATGAAGACTTGCATGGATAGATACATTTTTTTGACAGGTTTATTATGTTATGTTTATGCACGTAGACCCAGATATGATGTTTCAGTAAAGTTATGTAATTCTGTTATTGGCAGTTACAGTTCTGGAAGTGTAACGGTTTAGGGCCGACATATATCATGTGTTTCTTGAGTTGTGCCTATCTTCTGTATATGCGTGTGTATATTCATGGTTAGTTATGAGTTAACTATATTTGGTTAAACACACGTATCATATTACATCAAGATCGTATTGTTTGAGTTGATTTGGTGAAGCTGACTCAGTGAAGTGTCACGTCTGTTTAGCATTGACTTGCGTGGACTTAATATTGTTTACGTGCTTAGTTAAGCTGACTAAGATGTTTTTGAAATGTTTCTAAGAGCCGAAATGACCTTCTAATTTGGAGAAGATACTTATAGTAGTTCATTTGTGAACGTTAAGTGTGAATGACATAAAAAAGTTAAGAAAGATGTACAGAGTAGATTATCAAAGTTGGTTCATTCATCAAGAGTCTATGTGAAGAAGAAGTGAAAGATTGTAATACATTGGGGCTGATCAAGACATCAGGTTTGCTCTATATTTCATCATCAGATATAGTGCATATCTATTATTCAGAAGGTTGTAGCCTTCACCATCAAGCAGTGAGCTTTTGGACAGTGAGTCCACCACCCCTAATAGGGTTATTTGTAAAAGACTCCTAATAGGGTCTAACCCTCAACCAGGTCAATATACTTATTGCATTGTAATATACAACTCCTAACAGGGTTGAAATATCTTCTAACATGGATTACTACAAACAAGTATAGTTTATTATGGGTGCTAATTCCCATCGGGGTTTTTACCATTTGGTTTCCCTGTAATCAAATTGTGTGTTGAGTACTGTATTATATGATTATGCATTTACTTTGTTGTATACTAAAGTTAAAGGAGTAAAAAGAACCAAAGTAACTGATAACTGTTTCACCCCCCCTCTGAGTTATTCTTTGGGACTATTCTAACATTGATATCTTAAAGCATTTTCTCCCATTTTTATTTTAGTTGTTCTAGTGTCATGTGTTGTAGCTCTAGCCTTGCATGCATATCATAAATGTTGTCTAGGACAGACATTTCTGGGGTGGCAATTAATGTATTTTCCTCATTCACATGTTGTTGCAGGAGTGAAAGTGTTGGTAAGAGCTGTGCTTGGAGCTCATTTACCTCATCTCTGTACTTCATTTTTGCAATTTGTATGTCCTGTCTGAATTGTCGAGCCTGTTTGATTTTCTCATTGTGCAATTTTATTGCTTCTTCATTATTTGTGAGACTTTGTGCACTGGACTTAAGATCAGCCTCAATTTTTTCTATCTTGTCGGTATACTCCTGAGTGAGTTGATCTAATATAAACAATTTATGTATCAAGGTAATAGCTTCTGAGATAATTGGATCAAGTGTGCTTACCAATTCAGATAGCTTTACCTTTTTCAATGCCACTTCCTGGCTTATCTTCTCGGCTAGCTAAACTCATACTTTTTTTCAAGTCTCTCTTCTATTACCTTCTCAGCATCTATGTTTTGAGATGTTATTGCATCTATGAGTACCACCAATTGATTGAGCATTGGGGTGGTTTGATCAATATCTATATCAAGTACAATCTATTGAAGTATTCCTCTTGCTACTTCCAGTACCTTGGCCTATTTTTCCGCTCTCTTTAGTTTTTCTTGAATTACCTTTCTTTCACAGAGTCTTTCATATTTGGTCAATGCAGTTGGATCCAATGTCCTTGGATCACAAACTAGAATCTCAATGATTTCATCCACTGTTACTGGATTCTTATGATTTTTCTTCTTCTTCTTTGAGACTTTCAGGTATGCAGATGTATGAATTACCATAGCTAGTTCATTTTTTCTTTCTGAAGTGCTTGGTGAAGGCTTTGAGGAAGATGCTTCTTGTGTTTTCTTCTCGTGTTACACCTATCAATTTTGTGAAGACGTCTCTCCATCAATCTTGGGTGTCTCTGCAGATTTTTCTTTTGATTTATTCTCCTTCTCATCTTTCTCTGCTTCTTCACCTTTATCTATTTGTGTTCCCCCCTTTTCCTTTTGTGTTTCCTCTTTATTTTGATCAACAGACTTATTTGTCTGATCATCAGTTGTAGCTTTTTCTATAGTTGTATCCTCTGTATTATCTGTGGTGTCTTTTGCTTCTCCATCACCCTTGTCCTTGGGTGTGTTTGTGTCCTTTGCAGTATTACCTTCCAATATATTGATTGCCTTCATTAGTATAGGCATGTTTCTCTGAGTTGTATCTTGGGCTGTATCAAGAGTCGTGTCTTGCTCGTTGGTTTGATCTTTTAGAGCAGTGACATCCTCATCTTTTTGTATCTCCTCTGTAGGGTTTTCTTCTATTAAGTCCATGACTGATGTGTACTGTCATGTTTCATCAGCAACATTCATATCTTTATCATTTGATGTCTTTAAATCTTGTTCGTATCCCTGATCCTTAAGTGTAATGAATATTACTTCATCTTTCTTCTGTGGATCCTTATCAGAGTCATAATTTGTGATGTCTTGAATGTCAAGACTATCCATTACTTTGTCCAGATCTATTGACTCCATGTCATCTATATTGTCCAGAGCAATGTGCTGAGGAATTGCATTGTCTATTTCCTCCTCTATATGAGATGTGTCAGTGAGAAGTACTTGTTCCTCACAACTTTTTTACTCTATTGTTATATCAAGGAGTTATCTCCATTTAGTTTCAGTCATTGTATCTAGCTCTATGAGTTTGTTTTCTAGCACTTTGTATGCCCTTATCTTGGCTACAAATTTTCTTGAGTGCTTCTTTATGATCTCTTTGATTGATTCATTCTTAGATTTGGGAGGCATTAGTGTTACTAGTACCCTCTCCCTTGCTTCTCTTTCGATCTGTAGAGCATATGACCATTGCTGAGATATTTTCTTACCCATCTCTTTAGGTATTTGATTGATGAATGTAGCTGGTACATATTTGAATTTTACCATTGACCCAATTATTGCTTCTTGTATCTTATTCTGGTCATTAGGTTTGAGTGTATCCCATTGCCTTATTTTCTTATCAGTCATTGTACCATGTGTAGCAATGGATTTAGCTACCTAATCAACAGTTTGATTTCTGTAATTCTTCTTTGCTACATCAGGCTCATCCTCTTTAGAATCCTCTAAGTCAGCTTTAGTCCTGACCATTCTTTTTCTCCTCTTTGTAGGTGTTTCCTTTACAATTTTTTGCTTTGTTCTCTTAGCTAGTTGCTTCCTCATATAGGTCCTTACTTGACCTTTCTTAAGAGGTGTGGTATCAGTTGCAGTAGTTTGACTCCTTGTCCTTTGTTTCTTTACAGGAGGTAGAGGTGGAGGTGTATCAGATTCAGTCTCCTCAAAATCTAATTTATGTTCTTCTTGTCGCTCACTAATGGTGCCCTGTTCATCGGTTTCCTCTGGTTGTTCCTGTTCTTCCTTTATAACCGATAGAATCTTCTTGATATTCTTAACCATCTTATCCTTTTTGTTTACAGTCTTCTTGATTTCTAGGACTCATTTTATCTTTGATCGAGCCTCTTCATAGGTTCCAAACCAAGGTTTTTTGCTGTCAACAGGCTCATTTATTAATGCATCAATTGCACTTGTAGCCTGATCTATATTTATTTCATAATCTAATGGTGCTAACCAAGCTATTCTTGGTACAACCGGTTTGATATGAGTGAAATTGGTATCCACTATAAAGCATATTTCATCCTTATGTTTTTCAACAAGTTGTTCAGGAATCCTAGTCCTTTCCATCATCTTTTACTTGAACTCAAGGAAGTATGCAGACATAACAAATTCAAAATTGTCTCCTAGTGACTGAATCAGTTCACTAATCTATTGTGTTACTGGTTTGGTAGTGTCCCATTTTACTTTTCCTACTAAAGGAAATTATTCTTGAAGATAGAAAATGATACACATGATAAGTGAGCCAAAATTACATGTGTTGGTCTTTGTAGACCTGATTGTGATCATGTTCTCATCAAGTTGTTTTAACAGTTTCTCACATAGATCCATCTGAATTCCTTTGGTCACTATCTTGTAAGTTGTGTTTACTGATGTTGCAGATATACTGTTCAATCTGCTCACTTGAAAAATCTTATACCCAATTACACATGCATTGAATTTTAGTTCTTCGTTGGTGATGGTGTTTACTTTTAGACCTCTGTTGTCCCATTCAGCTTTTGTGAGATTTTCAACTTCTTTCCTGGAGGGATTCTTGTGTGCCCTAGGCTTGTTGGTTATTGGATAATTAGTGACAGTGTGAATGACATCCTTTGTGATTTTTTTGGGTTGATCCAACCACAACTTCTGGTTGTGCAATATGCTAAGTATCAACCTGATCTATTCGGTCTTGAATTCCCTCAGGAAATGTAGGGTATTAGTTAACCCTTTGACTTCCAAGTGTTTTTGTTTTTCCTTTAGGTTTCCTTCAGCATCATAGAGCTTCTTATAAGCTTCATCCATGTCAAGATCACCTAACTCAGCAATTTTTCAATGAATATAAGACCTAACATCTTCTATCAGCAAAACCCTAGGTGGAATTTTTGAAAACACTTTGGTTTCATCGGGTTTTGATGTGATCTCCAAGCATATCTTTTATTTGGGCTCTATACAACTGTTATTCTTAATCAACTTAACCACATTCCATTTGTCATTCTTGATCTTAGCGGTTCTTGAGGTGGTTGCCATTATTTTTCAAGTTTTAGGGCTTTCTTGAAAATAATGACAAAGTGATTTTGGTGCCCTTGGTACTTCCTTTGATCCACGATAATGGTTATTGACTTGGTTGGTGTGTGTTGAATTGAGTCAAGGATGCTTCTACTTTCTTCTCTTTAATTGCTCTATTTTTCGCTCTGCTTTCTCTTCAAATCACGGGTGCAAAATGAAGTGCTTCTGTCGACTATTTATAATCTTTTTCCCTAAGTCAGCAATAAATTCTTCAACGACTCGTGGGTCATAAAGACAAAGTCCATCAAGAATAATTTCACAATCATCATTGGTGATGTTGAGGATGCTCAGGATAACTGTTACTAATATTGCTTTTACTGACGGATATTGGTATTCTATCATGACAACTTTGTGACTTCACTTTCTTACTGACGGGTGTCGGGTTACATTGGTAACTTAACCATTTTATGTGTTGACTGATAATTTTTGGTAAGTGTAGACAAATTATCAATTATGTTCACTGATGATTTTCAGTATGTGTATACCGATGGGGTTGTTTTCTCAGAATTGGAACAAGTAACATAATATGCATCTTTATTATGTAGATTTTGACTATCTATCAATTTGTATAATGGAACTGATGCAAAATATGACTTGGTATAGTGCAGTTCCATACTTACTTATTCAGCTCAAGTGGGGGTGGTGATGTCACTAGATCCATTGGATGGAATGTCACCATTTGCATTGCTTGGTCTAGCTTCATCATTGCTTGAAGCTTTTCTCCACATTTTATCTCTAGCCCTCTAGATATCTTCAATGGTGTTTCCATTGGGATATATGCTTGTCTCTATCATTCGGCCTTTGCATTATTTCTTGAGATGAACAACTTTGTGACAATGTAAGCATGCCATTCTAGGGTTTGACCAGTCTCTAGACCTTTTGGTCCATGCTCTCATGTAGTTTGCTGAAATGTGACCATATCTACTACATGTTGTATAGTTTGTCCAAGTATTGTCATCCCATACATATTGATTACCGATTATCTTTGGTTGATAAGGATTTTCTTATCCTTTAGCCTTCCATGCTTGCCTTTTCTTTTTCTAGCATTCTTCAGATGTGTGCCCATTCATCTTCCAGGTAGGACAGTATTTTTCCATGTAGGTTTCCTTCTTTGGTTGTTCTATCTTAGTCTTTCATTCATAAGCCTTATGTCCTTTCTTGTTACATTTGTAACAGAATCCTATGAATGTAGATGTAGATTTAGGAATACCTCTCATTTTACCTTGGCATACATTTGATGTGTGCCCTTTCTTTCCATAGTTCTTGCATGTCAGCTTTCTTGGTCTTGGATTTTCATAGACATTCTTTGGATTGGCTTGATTTGATGATTCTCCATTTTCAGTAAATCCTAAATCGTTGTTGTTGTTGACTCTTCATTGTCCTTCAAGAAAATCATCCATTCTCTTATTGCTTTCTTCAACCTTTCTGATAACTTCATTATGTTGTTTCTAAATTCTAACCTCATGTTTTAGTTTTTCATTTTCTTCTCTTAGTTCACCGATAGCCTGCACTCTTTCAATAAGTTCTATATTCATTCTATTTTCTTCTTAACTCATTAGAATAATCTGATTTGTGATCTCATGGTGATGCTCAGCATGTCTACTAATTTCTAACTCCTTCTCTTGTATATTTTTTGTGATCTTCCTTCTGTCATCAATAGCAAGTGTTCTTTCTATTTCAGCTTGTCTAGCAGAACTTATCACATCAATACTTTTTTACCATCTGGCTCTCTTGACCGATTTGCAGCATCTTTATTTTCTTTATCAGATCTTGATTGATCTCATTTAGATTTGTGATGTTCTCTTCTGATGTATCTGATGTATTACTTGCATTTGATCCTGAAGATTCAAAGAAATTTGGAATCTCTTCTTCTTGATAAGATTTTTCATTGTTTCAGGTAGCCATACCTTTCCTCTCATTCATGAGCTCTCTCATCTTGATTATAGCTTCTTTATACTATTCATAGAACATCTGTATTCCAAGATTTTTATTCTCAATATTCTTATCAAGTTTGTACTTCTCCATTGTATGATATTTTCTCTTAAGCCTTTAATATTTTCCAAGAAGAGACTTAACTCTGATACCAATTGTTGGAATTAATGGAAAGTATTACTGAGAGGGGAGGGGTGAATCAGTACCTCTAAAACTTTTAACACCTTTCTGAATTCTTCATTATTAATCATTCATTACTACATTACCGACCATTACTATTGTTCTTTCTTATGCTTGTATTGTTCATTCATAATCTTTAATAATTTGCAACATTCATAGAAACATTCATGAAATTTATAAACATATAACACATGATATGGTATCGTAGAAAACTCCTGTTAGGAAGTAAAAACTACATTGGGGATGGCACCCACAGAACTTCACTATCTGCAGAATGGAAGGGAGATGGTTAAGGCTTACAATTTGATCACTTCTGATGATCTACCCTGTTAGGAGTATTAAGGTGGAGACCTATTAAGATCTACTCTATTAAGAGCTTTAGAAACACTGATTTAAGTGTGCACACAGTTATGAGATTTACAATAGGATGGTTAAGCACCTACACTTGTTAGAGTGAGTACAAATGTTGACATGACTATATACAATCTACAATTTCTGATTACAGATCCATTAAAGCTCTCAAAATAAAAACATCACCTTAACTGATTGATGAATAAATTTTCTCTGCTCGCTAGTATCCTGTGATCTTGTTCTTGAAACTGATTTGATTCTTTTCTATCCTTCTGCATGAATTCTCTTGTCTGGTCTCTAGATGCTCTCTATGGCTACAATATCCATTGAACAACTTATTGTTTACAATAGATTGAGCATCTATTTATACAATTCTTTGACCTATTCTAGAATCATGCATTATAATGTTAACTCTTAGATCCAAGGTTTACAACTTGACCTTGATCTTTAGTTTACATATTTTAAATTAGTAAAAATAATTAAAACAATATTAATTACATTGCTTCCTCTTCATATAATGGATTTAAAAGTAAAACAAGAAGCTATTAATACAACTTCAGTGATTTATCTGACATGGAAGAGTCAAGTCCACTTTTTGAGGGATGTAACTGACTGTTAGTTCTTGGTCATCAGGTTGAACTTGAAGTCTATCAGTGTTCCTTTGTTGAAATGTTTGTCGGGTTCCCTTTGTCTATCAGGTTCCTCTCTTTGCTATTTTGTTGGGTTTGCACTGATGTTAATTGTCGGGTTCCATTTACCTATTTTTCATCGGATAACACTGAACAATGTTTGTTGGGTAACCTTGGCATCGGGTAGTGTTGTTCCCTATCTGTCGGTGTAGTGACAACCAATGGTGTAGATCATGTTTTTTTCTTGTGTATACTAATGGCCAAATATAATGCCTTCATTTATATCTTTATGCTTGTAAAATTAATAATGTAATTGCAAAATAAAATATAATAGAGTAATAATCATTCAATAAGCAAGACTAAGATTAGCTAGGAGTTTTGAACCTGAGACCTCCTAGTAGTTAGGGTAGTTAGTTTCCATTGGGCTATGTGAATTCCTTGAGGATTATTTTCACCTTTGTTCTTTTATGGTCTTTGTGAGTTAAATAAGTAAATTAATATAAATAAAAACTTTAGCTATGCTTTCGGGAATTGTTTTCATGTTTTTAAAACCAACTATAGTATTTGGAGTCATTTCTTCCCGTAAAGAAACACCTCCAACTATATGGTTGGATTTTAATATTTGGAGTATGTGAGGAATTAGGGATTTGGTGGGGAGAAAATTTTAGAAGTATGAAATAGTTGGAGATGGGATTTCTCTATGAAGAAGGAGAAATTTTATCTCAGGAGAAACTTATAAATACTACCCAGAAGGAGAGCAGCCATCAGGATTTTGGAAGGAGGTACTGGTTCATACGGGAAGTAGAGGTTGCTCAACTTTGGACAGGTTTCTCCGCAGGACCCTAGATAGGATATGGAACCGTAGAAAAATACTCCTTTTGTGTTTTGGTATGTGTGTGTGTGTGTGTGTGTGTTTTTAATAATTTTTGATATTCATATCCTAAAATTTTATGTGGTGGGAATTTTCTAAAAGATGAGGAATAATGTATTGATTTATTCAGGAAAAATGATGTTATATAATGATATAATTTCCTTTTACTCTCTCTGGGAAGGTTATGGGTTCTTTTTGGATGTACAAGATGCTTTATTTTGTGTATTTAGGTTTCAAGGAAGAGTAGGGAGTTTAGGTATGCTTTTTTAGGATGTTTCAGGAATTTCTGCAAATGGTTGTTTTTACCCTATGTTCATGCAGATTTTGGAAATGTTTTGTCAATTGTATTTGTTCTATTTTTTGGTCTGCATCTTCCACTTCGATCTTGTTCTTTGTCTACTTCCTTGTCCCCTTTTGAATGGTCAATATATTTCATATGGTAGAACAATAATTTGTTCTTAGTATGTCTTGTATGTGACATCCTTTTTATCTTCCTTATATTGCTCACAATTAAGGATTAGGACTCATCTTGAGGGTCTGAGTAAACAAGAGGGTTTCTTTAACATATGAATCAGAGTTTTTGAAATGTTTTCTTTGTTTTGGTATTTTTTTGGGCTAGGGAAATAGATACCCCAGGTGAGTGGCTCACCATAGGTGCTGGAACCCAAAGTGGTTTCCAGGGAATCCTATGGGTGAATTTGTAAACAAGTGATAACATAAAATTAAATTGGGAGGGGGATTTCAAAAGATAATGAAAGATATATATTTAATGGCTAAATCCACATAGACCTATTGGAGTATCGGTACCATGGGTAACTATGAGGGTGGATCCTTAAACTTTGAGAGGGGACCAATGTTACATGATTCACAGGGAGGATCCCAATGTACAAGCTCTGTGGTGACAAGGTTACTTGGAAATGAAATAAAGAAAAGGTTAAATTTGTTTAGAAGTACAATGTATTTATTTTTGTTTTCTTTCAAAAATCTAAATACAATGCAAATTAGGAAAGGAAATGAATTCATTAAGGTAATTTATAGAATCATTATATTTTTTTATATTCATGGAAATCATTTAAGGGGAACCTTTAAGGACATGTTCATTTTTATAATTTCTAAAATAGTCTTAGTAAGGTTTTTTTTTTTTAAAATCTGGTTGTTATCTTTGTACTTTAGACATGATCCTTATGGGTTCCCTGGTGGAAACATTACACTGTCCTTCAACTTGTGTGATCAGGTCTGTATGAAGACTTCAATCTTCACTAGAATTATGTTCAACATTCTCTTATTTTTCCCCCATTTATTATGATTTACTTGTCTCTCTTTATAGACATAATTTTACCGTTCTTGTCCTCCTTATTTTCTTCGTTGATCACTTCTTGATCCATAAAGCTCATCATGCTAAATTTATTTTTTAATCCACAATCTCTCCTTTTCTTATGGAATAAAACATGTTTTAAATATCCTTCTTATCTTTACCTTTTAATTGATTGATGAAAACAAAGTAATCAAATAGTTAACTCTATATTTAGCTCCTGCCAGCTAAGTTGTTTTGTCATTTCCTAACTTTAGTTCTCATTGGTCAACACTTCAATTGGGCTCGATGACTACTATATATAGCTTGGGCATCAACTTCATTTATCATCAGTGTCAACTGCAGTTATCTCGGTAATACTTGCTCGGGTAACACTATCTTAGGTAACTCTATCTACCAATTTAGACTGTCCGTCGAGTAACATTGTCACTCAGTGTATGTTTACAGAAAATAAAAACTGTCTCTTTGGAATTTTAAGTGTTGTGACAATATGAGTATAAGAAATCATACTATATTAAGTTGATATCAATTAAAATACAATATATTAACTGATTTAATGTCTTGCATTTTCTTTCTACATCTTGGTGATCATCAACTTTGAAATATTCAAACATTCAATCATTTATAATTCATGAGAAGATGATGTCATTGTGGTGAATATGGGCACATTGGTGTAAATTGTGCAAAGACTCACCTCAGAAAAATGAATCCTACTAAGATATGTTATGTGTGTAAATAACTTGATCATCTAAGCAAGAATTGTATGAATAGAGAAAAAGTGGATACCAGTTTTGAGAAAGGAAAAAAAATGTTTTTTGAATCAAATTGAAATCAAAACTTAGATGAGTCAAAAGTGGGTAAGGAAGTCTCCTGATAATTCAGCCCAAAACAATGAAGGATCTAATGGAACCCAAAACAGTGAATTGGGTGGATCCACCATCTCCAAATAAAGATGCAAGGAGATAACTGGAACTGTGCATACAATCCATCATATATCAATTCTGGATATGCTAGCAAGTCCAAATTTGCATATTGATGCATTGGGACACATTATGATTCTAACCGAGTTAGGATCTCAGTTACAACCAAACTACTTAGGCTTAACCAAGTTAAGTTGGGTTGTATGGTTTTAAAGATGCAAAGTTAGTTTTTTCTGAGCTTCTAAGTAAGCCTGGGAGAACTAACTGAGCTATGACAACTACTATGTATGAATAATTTAATGAAAACTTTATGGTGAAATTTTTCATAAATGGTGAAATAAAATGGTTGTTGTTTACTAAGATTTACAATTTCTAGAGTGATTAGCAATTTCAGAGCGAATTTATGTTTGAAAGATTTAGTTGTAGAAAAATTTCATCAGTCCTCCAAGCATTATGGCATCTTCATCCAGTAGTAAGATCAAGAATGGATCTGAGATGTTAGTGAGGAATGCAGTCTGGGAACTGCCAAAGTTCAAACTTCATCCTACAATTGCAGAGGAGATAGATCCAATGGGAGCCCATTCCCAAATTCCTCCTAAGGTACTGTTGATTCATGACATTCAAAGTTTCTATCATTGCAGCATTAAATAGCTATGCACATTAAGATGAATCAAGCATATGAGATTTTTGTGGACATAAAATTAATGCCAAAACACAAGCACCTTGAAGTCAAGGGTTTAACCCACATCTTGCATATGGTGAAAAATTTCCAGCTAAAGTGGATTAGGTTTATTCTTAGCCATGTTCATGACATGCATCTCTGGTTAGATAAACCCATGAAGATCACTAAGATGATGATACACTGAGTGATAGGGTACCCTATGCTTGATAAACCTAAAGCAACTAAAACCCTACCCCAAGATGACCTAGCCAAGAAAACTCTTTCCGAGTGGGATGGAAGAGGAATGAAGTTGAATGGAGTCACTGACATGGAGCTAAAGTTCAAAATTCATGTGATTTTACACAAGATATACAGTTCAAGCTAACCAAATAGTGTTCCATGTGAGGTTGTGGACTTGGCATACAAAGTAGTGAAAAATAATCTGTCGTTCAACCTATCCGAGTTGCAGCTCATCCAACTAAGAAAAAACATGGAGAGCATCTAGGAATCTAAGACCAATCCATGTAAGGTTGATTCACTCTTGGTTTTCTTACTCTTTTATGTTTAGAATTTTTTCCCTTCAAAAGGCACAGTTGTTTGGAAGAAGGATAGGCCTATAATTTATCAGATAAATGAGTTTATAGTAGAATTGTGAGATAATTTTGAAAGCATCATGAATGCTTACTTTGAAAGTTTCAGAGAGAAAATATAGAATAGATTCAAGATTCCCAAATAATTGGTAGAATACTATAAGGATGATATATGCTTCTTTATACATCCAAGTAGTCAAACCTCTGGTTGCATGGGTGAAACATCTTGCATATGAGGTTAACATTGATGAGACTAGAGATATTATTATAGCTCTTGTAAATGAGCTTGTTGATCCTAAAACACCATATTTTGGTACTTATGAAGAAGCTAAGGGAAGAATATCATTGGAAATTGAGATTCCCAAAATCTTGAAGAGAGGAAGGAAGAGAATTGAGAAGTTTGAAAAGAAATATGGAAAATCATTAGACTCTCCTCCTTCGATCACTGAAAGAAAAGGAGATGAAATAAAGGTAGAAGAAGATGAACCTAAGAAATAAGAGGAAGAGGAAGAAGAAGAGCCTCCTAAGAAGAAGAGGCTAGCCCCCAAGAAAACACCAAAGGGCTCTACTCTTTTCTTCATTGCAAAGAAACCCAGAAGGTCTAGAAGAAAACTGGTATTTCCTAAAGAAGATGATGAATAAGATATAGTTACATTCAAGAAGCCACCACTTACCTTTGAGTAGAAGGTTGAAGAATTGAAAGTATGTAGTGGTATGGGATGTCGCAAATCACTGAAGTATTCTTCCAAAACTAAGCATGAGAAGAAGATGATTGAGGATGCATTAGTAGATAAGATGGCAAGATGGAAGTATGATCCATCCGAATTGAAAAACCATATGACTGAAGACCTTCTCAAGGAAATCATCATTCACTCGAACAATGTAGTTCAGATTGAAAATGAAATTAGAAAACAAACCTTGAAGCAAATAATACCTACATTGACTGACAAAGAAGTAAAAGATACTATGTCTAAGTATGAGAGTAATCACACTCCAAGGTTGAAGACTTTTCAAATTTTCAGCAAGAAAATAGAGGATATTGTGCAGATAGCAACAAAGTTGTGGAAGTCAATTTTTGATGAAAAGGGAGATGATAAGACAAAAGAACAGAGTACAAACCCTCATGTATAGGTTAAAGATGAAGAACTACCTAAGGTACACACCATTGAAGAATCTAATGTAGAAGAGATAGTAGTAGAAGTGATGGCATCCCTGTGCCAATCACCTATTCAGAGTAACTTATCTTCGAGAAAGGAAAATATCATAGAGTCTACATCAGGACTAGTAGGAACCAAGCATCAATCTCTACCTACTACTGGGCAAAGCTAGACCGAGTTACAGAAGGACACAGTTAGTATTGAGTCTGGAGTTGGAGCAAAGACAGTTAATGACATACTTCAACTGAACACTCAGAACAAGGATGATAATGGAAAAGGTAAGGAAATCATTCCTTCACCTAAACCCAAGGTCCAGGGTAAAGAAAAGGAAACAATTACTGATGAAGTTGACCTTAAAGAAGACATTGTAATTCCTAATTAGGATCTTTCTAGCCTGACAACCAAGAAGATAGACATCCTTGGGGAGTTATGGAAGAAAAGAGAAAAACAACAAAAGCTATGAGATGAGAAGAAAAGGAACAGAGTGCTACCAGACATCAAAGGTATTTTCCTTGATTCACTAGAGATTAAAGTCAATGAGGATGAATCTATAATGGACCAACTTGTTGACATAGTTCACAAGTTTAATCATGATCTTAGTGGTCGGGAGAAATTACTGTAAAAGGCAGAGAGAAAATTTGAGAATAAGGTTCTAGAGAATGTTGAAAGTAAGATTGTAATAGATCAAGTGAAGCTAACCACTATCATTAGCTCTCTAGAAACCACTATGAATAATGTTGTGGAATTATTTGTAAATTTGAGTGACACATCTAACTTTACCATGGAAATTAAGAACAAGCTGACAAAGATTGACAATGATTTGAAGGAAGACCTACTGAGGGAAGAAGGAAGAACAAGGGAATCCCTATCAGAAATATAGAGCCAACTCATTCCTCATATGGATGTCATGCAAAAACATATTGCTCATGCAAAGAAAATCATCCATGATAATAAATTTTCAGTAGCACAACTTATGATGGAGCTGTCTGCAGAAATTCAGATTGATTTGCACATCCTGAAGGTGTTGCAAGACAATTGGGACAAGAATTTGTCTCAAATTTTGAAGGTACATAGTGATTTCCTTTCATATTTTAGTATTACCTTATAGATTTTTAGAATGAATTCAGAATACTTGAGAGGGGAGGGGGCTTGAATTAGTTATCCTTAGTTCTAGATGTACCAAAATAAACTTTATACCACTTTGAACAACTCAGATCTGCTTGGTAGAAATAGCATAAATCAACAACATACATATGCAATTTTACTGTCCAAATGTAATTAGCTTGCAGAAACTTAACAGTAAAACACAACATAAACATTCACACAAGTTGACACACATAATTAACATGGAAACCCAATTTGTGAAAAACCACCAATAACATGCTATCAAGTTTTCACTCTTCTGAAGTGAGCTCTGTTAGGAGCCAACCCTAGTAAAGGTTACAAAACACATTGCTAAATGT
This sequence comes from Thuja plicata, assembly GCA_018584345.1. Lineage (NCBI taxonomy): Eukaryota > Viridiplantae > Streptophyta > Pinopsida > Cupressales > Cupressaceae > Thuja > Thuja plicata. The sequence continues at coordinate 1,509,409 of MU227831.1, read as the reverse complement.
GACTTGGTTAAAGGATTAAATCACCCTGTCAGGAGTGGCCTTGTTAGAGGGCTTAGAAAATTCCACCTGAATGTCACCTTGCTCAAAGGATTTATACAATGACTGTTATGTCAACTTGGTTAAAGGACTTTGACTAATATAATGGTTAGAAAGTAATCAGTAGGTGTGATATGATACATACAACTTAATTTTCAAATCCAGATCCAATTCAACTCTAATGCTAATTCACTGAGTGGCCTCCATTCTCTTTTTAATCTTCAGATCTGCTTGGAAATCCATCAAGCAATCACTCTCATAGCTCTCTACTTCTCTGCTAGATCTTGCCAATCAGTCAATTAACTATGCAATCCTCTTGCATACACATCATACAACTTCATACATTTCTGTATAAACCCTTAAGGTTATCTTATACCTCTTCATCTAGGTAAAATAAATCTTTGCAGCTTAATCAAGATCGTAGATCCTAGGTTAGGTTAGATCCAACAGATCTTTCCATATTTAAATTTAATTTACTTCTCCAAAGAAATCACTAATTAAATCTTTGATCCATGTGTTAATTATGGTTACCCATGCATTTAAATAGTGTGGAACAATCGTGCTTATTCTCAATTAACTTTACATATCCCAATAAAATCAACTATGTCGGCCAGAGATCTCAAATCTCAACAATTACCAAAATACTAATGCTCGGCCAACACTGTGTTCTTTCGCTCAGTCATCACTGATTTCCACAATAATTTACTGATGCTCGGTCATCACAAACTTCACCCGACATAAATTGTTCTCAGTAAATTATCATCAAAAGATAAACAACACATTACTTTTCCAATGTGCCAACTGATCAAGTACCCTTGTGATTTCCCATAACTCAACCATTTCACTTGGTCTTCTTGTTATACTTGCCTTCAAATCTTCTTCATTAATCAATAGATATGGTAGTCAAACATATAGCAATAGTCTCACCAGTTAAGGTTTGACATCAATTAAAAAACAATAATTGTTTCCATTGTAGCTTTCCAACAATCTCCCTTTTTGGCATTGATGGCAACACTAAACTTTAAAACAATAATTTTCCAACCATATTTACCATACAATCCAAAAAGTCTTCCCGTGTTCCTTGATATGAATAAATATTCATTAATGTCTTTAGCTTCATTCTAATTCTCATGTTGTAAAAAATTTCTCCCTCTGTGTCTATAACCACACTAAAATCTTTTTGTTTCTGTTCATCTGAAGATTCCCTCTTTCAGTAAATTCTCCCTTTATCTCTAAGTATAGTAAACTCTCCCTCTTTCAGTAAACTTCTCCATCTTTGACAACAATTCCAAAGATGTTGACATCTTCATCATGTAGATTATTCTATTCTAAGATCTCTATCATGCTATTCCTATCATCTTTCTTATGACTGATCCTCTTTTCTATCCATGTCTATTTTTCACATCTTTAGGCAGCATCCTAAAGTGTGACTACCTGTGCATCAATGTGTCAACTATTTTGAATATAACATTTGATGAAACAATATGATTCTAAACTAATTAGCCTCAGTTAGGGGAATCACCCCTAATTTACCTCATAGATACTCATGAGCATCCTTGGGTAGTGCCTTTGTAAATATGTCTGCTAATTGTTCCTTAGTATTCACATATTCCAGTCTCACTTCCTTCTTCTGAACTAGCTCCCTCAAGTAATGATACTTGATAGCTATATTCTTTGTCTTAGAGTGCATCACAGGGTTCTTAGAAATATTAATGGCACTCATGTTATCACAATATATAACAAATGGTTCTGTGATCTCCTCTTTCATACCTTTCAGTAGTATCTTCAACCAGACAATATTAGAACAATTAACTACTACTGCCACATACTCGGCTTCAGCTGTAGATTGTGAGGTACAATTTTGTTTCTTGCTTGTCCATGCAACCAATCTTTTTCCTAAAATAAATGCGCCAACTATGGTGCTTTTTCTATCATCCAAATTTCTAGCCCAATCATAATTAGTATAGACTCTGAGTTCAAACTTGTCATTCTTTTTGTAATACAGACCATAATAATCTATTCCTTTCAAATATCTCAGAATTCTTTTTACTGCCATCATATGAGTTTCCTTGGGATTGGCAGAAAATATTGCAACAATACCAATAGCTAGTGCAATATCAAGTTTTCTATGCACAACATATTGCATCTTTCCAATCATTGACCCATAAAGGGTTTGATTCACTTCTTTTGTATCATTAGTTTTTGTTAATTTCTGTCTAGTAGCCATGGGTGTACTCACTGGTTTGGAATCTTCCATTCCAAAAGTTTTTAGTATCTCCTTGACATATTTTTATTGAGTAATATAGATACCATTCTTCATCTGATATATTTGTAAGCCAACAATTTTTTTTATCTCACCTAACATAGACATCTCAAATTCAGTTTGCATCTCCTTTGCAAATGCTTGGCATAACATATCTTGTCCACTAAATATAATGTCATCAAAAATATTTTCAGCCAATAAAGTACCTTTACTTTGCTCTGTCTTAAAATATAGATTGTTGTTGTCATTGGTTGTTGCAAATCCAATCTTTATCAAATAATTGTGCAATCTCTCATACCATGCTCTTGGTGCTTTCTTTAGTCCATATAGTGCCTTGTGTAATCTGCAAACCATGTTCCTCTTGCTTGGGTCAATAAATCCATCATCTTATTCAATGTAAACTTCTTCTTCTAATATCCCATTTAGAATTGTTGACTTTACATCCATTTGATAAACTTTAAAACCTTTTTAGGATGCATATGCAAGTAAGGTTCTTACTCCTTCCAATCTTGCAACTGGGGTGAATGTTTCTCAATAATCAGTTCCTTCCTCTTGTGCATAACCCTTGCATACTAGTTTAGCTTTGTTTCTTGTTACCTCTCCATGTTCATTCAACTTATTTCTGAATACCCACTTAGTACCAATTACATTTTTGTCATTTAGCCTAGGTACAAGTGTCCAAGTCTTTTTCTTCTCAATCTGTTCAATTTCTTCATTCATGGCTTGTATCCAATCTTCATTGTCTAAGGCATCTTTTACTGTTTTAGGGTCAAAATCACATAACAAGCATGTATCTTCTCTCAACTTGCTTCTTGTCATAACTACAAAATTATTTGATCCTAAGATTTGATCAGGTTTATGGTGCCTCCTTACATACTTTGCTAGAGTAGGTTCTTTTTTCTATTTTAGATTGATCATTCACGTTCAACTCAGGTTGATTTTGTGACTCGACATCTCTATCAGATAGTTTGGAAATTACCTCTTGTTGCCCAACAGCTTCATACTGTGACTCGATAGGTGTAAGATGTTTCTTGACAACCTATTTCTTAGGTTTAGGTAATTCACTAGAATCTTCCTTATCCATATAGACAAATGAGTTGTAACTTTCAGGTTCCTGTGTGCTTTCAGCTTCATTTCTTTCTGCATGTTCATCAATTCTAACATTTGCACTTTCCACAATTTTGTTAGTGTTAGAATTCAAACACTTGTATGCTTTTCTTTTAGTTGAATAACCAATAAATATGCCTTCCTCACCTTTAGCATCAAGTTTTCCATTTCTATTATCCTTCAATATGAAACATTTGTAGGATTTGAGAGATACAAATCCATAGAATGCCAAGAATACCTGCATGCAAATAACCTATTACAGGAGAGAAGAATAAAGAAGCAAAAGGAAGAACTCAGAAGTTACTCAAAAATGAGAGAAAAATTATGATCCAAGTTAATTGAAAAAAATATTTACAAAGTTCAACCTATAAAGGTGAACAAAACCCTAAAGCCTAAAAAAGTTAGGTTGCACATTATAATTGATAAAGATATTAATTATAATGCACCTAAGAGATAGCTTAAGAAAATAGAGTAATAAATAACTGAATTAATTAAACTGAAGTGATTTAATTAATAAGTGTAAAATATAATTACTCTAACACCCCCCCTTAAGCAAAGCTCAGGAGGTAATCTAACCTAGCACAACTATGAAAGTAGGAAATGGGTCCCGGCAAAAAGGCCTGATCAGGTACCCAATACAAGGCAATCTCTGTAAACCGAAGATAAAGGAGAAAACCTAGTGGGAAAAAATCCTCTCCAAAAAGAGATATAAAAGCAAGAAAAAGACAAAAAGTGACTTCAAGAGACTCTCTCAAAGCCATAAGTACAATGTGTGTTTCCAACCCCCCCATGAGAGAGGGTCAAGGCTCCAAAGCCCCCCCAAAATGAAAGAACCCCTGGATCAATGAAAAAACTATTGGCAAGTTGACTTCTTGAGGAAGCATGACTTGTTTTGTGTTGTCAATCATGGTGACAAAGTCATACTAAGTTTCTATCAAAGATAACTTAAGAGATAAAATGACTAAGTAAAAAATACAGAGCAGTCAGACAGATACAGTGATCAGCACATCAGCGCATGTGCTAGAAAGCACACCAGAGCATGTGTGCTTAGGTATATACTCTATGATGTATATACATGCTATATCAAAACATGCAAGGTACATAAAATCAGTACAGAAAAGACACAGACAGATTAGTACACAGCAGTCCAGGAAACAGTCTAGAATACAGAGCACAGAAGCCGACTACTATTTTGATTAGTGTGTATTATTTTGTGATGCTAAGGCTATGCACCTTTATTTATAAGTTTTTTATGATGTAATTAATGTTTTTGTAAACATGCTTGAGCCGACTTGTTCAAAAGCATTGTATATTTTGTTAAGAGGCCGACTAAGTGTTATGTTTTGGGTCACGCCTATTCATTTGTAAAGATATAAGTATGTAATGTATTGTTATGTTACAGCGTGCAAGAGAAGTTGATTATTGTGCAAGAAGAAGTTACAGAGGGACAGTATAATGAAGTCAAAAGATGATATAGCTCTTTAAAGGAGTAAGAGCATCCACGCATACACAGAACTGATCAGACAACAGTGTCACTAGAGCAATTCATTTTTGATATAGTGCATATCAACATTCAGAGGGTTGTAGCCTTCATATTATTTGGGCAGTGAGCCTAGGAAGTGAGCCATACACCGATAACAGGGTTTTTTAAAAGACTCCTAACAGGGTCTGACCTTTAACCAGGTCATTGTACTCAAATTGTAAAGACTGCTTCTAACAGGGAAAATGAACTTTAACAGGTTCATTATACCTAGTACAATATTTTGTGGGTACTAATCCCCACCGGAGTTTTCCTCTAATCAAGGTTCTCTGTAATCATATCATGTGTTATGTGTTCTTGTGTTATGATTCTTTGAATGCACATTTGATATATGTTTAATTGGCTGAAATATAATTAATTAATAAACACTGATTCACCCCCCCTCTCAATGTTTCTAACACAAACCACCATGAAACCAATACAAAGGAGTGAAAGGAAGTGAGCACTAAAGAGGTAACTGTGAAAGATGAGGTGTCACTGGAAGGCCGAGCTGATGCTCAAAGGAGTAGACACAAGGATCCTAAAAGGGAACCCCCAATGTAGGTGGTATGACAGGTGTGCTGACACTGTCAGGAGAGAGGAGATGAGTGTCCTCTGTAGAATCCTCAACAACTATACCTTGTGGCTTGATGAATGGAGCTGGAGAGTCTGGCAGTACTGAAGAAGAGTCCTGCTGAAGAGAAGAAACCCCAACAAGATGAGGTGAGGTAGCCACAGAAGTGGTCTCAGGAACAACATAGAGGTTCAAGTGACCTAACTATCCCACATGATACTCTCGCATAAGAGGAGAGTCGTACTTTGATGATGGAGATGGTGGACCAAAGTGTGAAAAGGTGTAGAGATGCTTGGAATGATCAACTATCCCTATAGCAACAATGCCACCTGTTGTACTATCCTGAATGAAGACTGAATCTGGTGTGAACTCAACTGTCTTCCCTAATCCACTGTGTGTAATCTAGTAAATCGAGAGAAGGTTTGTAGATAGAGATGGAGCATATAATACATCATTGAATGTGCCATCCTGAATGCGTATAGAACCTTTCCCGCAGGCTGGCATAACAATGTTATTCCCCATGAGAATGTGGGGAATAGGAGAAGCCTCAATAGAAGAGAAGATCTCTAGAGAAGATGTCATATGGTGAGAGGCACCTGAATCTAGTATCTAAGGGACCTGGGAAGGGGATGCAACGGAAGCTCGTAATGCATGACCCTGTCCAAAATCCTGTCCAGATGTCAAAGATGAGGTAGAAGTTAGAAGTTACTAAAAAATGAGAGAAAAATTATGATCCAAGTTAATTGAAAAAAAGATTTACAAGGCTCAACCTATAAAGGTGAACAAAACCCTAAAGCCTAAAAAAGCTAGGTTGCACATTATAATTAATAAAGATATTAATTATAATGCACCTAAGAGATAGCTTAATAAAATAGAGTAATAAATAACTTAATTAATTAAACCGAAGTGATTTAATTAATAAGTGTAAAATATAATTACTCTAACAACATTTACTTCCAAAAACGTTAAAATAACGCACATTAGGTGCATACCCATACCATAGCTCATAAGGTGTAGCATTAGTACCTTTCTTGACTTGTACTCTATTCAAGGTATAGACTGCTGTACTTATAGCTTCTCTCCAATATTTTTGTGCAACATTTTTCTCCATCATTAGTGTTCTGGAACAATCCATGATAGATCTATTTCTTCTCTCATCAATACCATTCTGTGGTGGTGTCCTAGGCGCGGACATCTATCTTTTTATCCCTTGGTCATTGCAGAACTTGTTCAACTCATTAGAAATAAACTCACTTCCTCTGTCAAATCTTAAACACTTCAGGCTTTTACCCATCTCCTTCTCAACTTTTTCCAAGTACCACTTAAATAACTAGAATGCATGCAATTTTTCTTTAGGAAACATAATAGTCATGATTCTTGAGTAATCATCAACAGATAGAATAAAGTATCTATCTCCATAGTAATTTTTCTCACCAATAGGACCACAAAGGTCAATATGAACCAATTCCATAATTCCCTCAGAAGTATGAGTCTTTCTTTTGAAACTAGATTTAGTCATTTTTCCTAATTGACATTGCTTACACATTGCATTTTTAGGTTTCTTTAACTTAGGTAGCCCTCTAACCTTTTTCAATTTTCTTATGCTTACCAAGTTATCAAAGTTTACATGACACAACCTCTTATGCCATAACCAAACATCATTATATTGTGCAAACAAGCATGTCTCATCAACGAATTCCAGATAGAACATGTTACCTTTTTTTTGTTCTCCACTTCCAACTAATTCTCTAGTGGCATAATAGATCTTTGCCTTCTTGAAATGGAATTCAACTCTATACCCAAAAGTATTCAGCTGTGCAACACTCAATAAATTATAATTAAGTTTATCAACCCAATATACATTGTCACATCTGATCTTGTCAGTCAAGTTAATTGATCCTTTCCCTTTAACAAGACATGGTGCATCATTACCAAATTTAACATAACCACTTTTACACTGATCTAAGGTTTTAAATTTATCTTTATCACCAGTCATGTGATGTGAACAACCACTATCAATAATGCAATAGTCACCTTTACTCATATAAGAAATTAGTGCAGTTTTCTCATCATCGTCAGAATCATCTTTCATAGTAACATACACAACTTCTATATCATTTTCATTAGAATTGTCAGATTCACTGTCAGAATCTTCTTCAACTATATAACATTATTTTTACCTTTGTCTTTGTAATCTTTATACTTTCTGAAGTCTTGGGCATTCTTTCTATCTTTGTACTTGTTGTCTCTTCTTTCATCTTTGTCATTCTTATCAGGACATCTTGCAGCAATATGACCAACTTTGTTACATGAAAAACAAATGATAGGAAGTTTACCTTTGAATTTTCCTTTTCCTCTAGATAGTCTTTTTTCCATAAGTGCCTCAAGTTCTTCCAGATCATCATCTGTAGTGTCATTTTCATTGTTCACACATTTCTTTCCTTTCTCTAATTTGTTAAGGACCAACTGGGATCTGAATGCAAATTCAATATCTTGCTTGATTGTGTTCCTGCTTTTCTCTTAACTGTGCAGCTGTGGTAGGTGTAGTGGGGGCTACATAATCATGTTCAACATAGTGCTTAGGAAAATCACCAATACTAGCCAGATGCAATTTCATCAAACTCTACCATGCAGAGAAATTATCTTTGTTCAACTTTGGTACCTCCTTTTTATACATCTTGACATTTTTCTCCAAGTACCTTCAAACTATTTTTAAGAGACCAAAGCTCTGATACCAATTGTTAGAATGAATTCACAATAACTGAGGGGGGGGGGAGGGGGGTTGAATCAGTTATCCTCAGTTCTAGATGTACCAAATTAAAATTTATACCACTTTGAACAACTCAGATCTGCTCGATAGAAATAGCATAAATCAACAACATACATATGTAGTTTTACTGTCCAAATGTAATCATCTTGCAGAAACTTAACAGTAAAACACAACATAAACATTCACACAAGTTGACACTAGTAATTAACATGGAAACCCAATCTGGGAGAAACCACCAATAGCATGCTATCAAGTTTTCACTCTTCTGAAGTGGCTCTATTAGGAGCTGACCCTTTTAAAGGTTACAAAACACATTGTTAAATGTGACTTGGTTAAAGGATTTAATCACCCTGTTAGGAGTGGCCTTGTTAGAGGACTTAGAATATTCCACCTGAATGTCACCTTACTCAAAGGATTTATACAATGACTATTAGGTCAACGTAGTTAAAAGATTTTGACTGATACAATGGTTAGAAAGTAATCAGCAGGTGTGATCTGATACATACAACTTACTTTGCAAATCTAGATCCAATTCATCTCTAATGCTAATTCACTAAGTGGCCTCCATTCTCTTTTCAATCTTCAGATCTACTTGGAAATCCATCAAGCAATCACTCTTGCAGCTCTCTGCTTCTCTGCTCAGCCTTCTCTCCTAGATCATGTCAATCAGTCAATTAACTATGCAATCCTCTTGCATACACATCATACACCTTCTTACATTTCTAAATAACCCCTTGAGGTTATCTTATACCTCCTCATATAGGTAAAATAAATCTTTGCTGCTTAATCAAGATCGTAGATCTTAGGTTAGGTCATATCCAATGGATCTTTCCATCTTTACATTTAATTTACTTCTGCAAAGCAATCACTAATTAAATCTTTTATCAATGCATTAATTACGGTTACCCATGCATTTAAATAGCGTGGACCAATCATTCTTATCCTCAATTAACTTTACATATCCCAGTAAAATTAACTATGTCGGCTAGAGATCTCAAATCTCAACAATTACCAAAATATTGTTGCTTGGCCAACACTATGTTCTTGCACTCCATCATCACTGGTTTCCTCAGAAATTTATTGACGCTTGGTCATCACAAACTTCACTCAGCATAAACTGTTCTTAGTAAACTGTCATCAAAAGATAAACAACACATTACTTTGCCAATGTGCCAACTGATCAAGTACCCTTGTGATTTCCTATAACTCAATAATTTCACTTGGTATTCTTTTTATACTTGCCTTCAAATCTTCTTCATCAATCAATAGATATGGTACTCAAACAGATAGCAATAGTCTCACTAGTTAAGGTTTGACATCAATCAAAACAACAATTGTTTCCATTGTAGCTTTCCAACTGTAGATATTCTTTTTGGAATTTGTGTCAAAAACAAGGGGGAAAGATAGAATTTGTATATATATGAGGAAATACATGTATAGAGAAGAGGATGATATATAGAAGAGTTACAAAAATAGTTTTGAAAAATAAAAAATAGAGCCAGTTGTAGAGCAGTAGTCAAAATCGACCAAGCACCCAAGCACATGGTAAGGGGGAGTTTTGACTTATCAGTTTGATCAGAGTTTTTGGTATGATAAGTGTTTTTGTCACTAATGCCAAAGGGGGAGATTGTAGACCTTATGGCAAGATATTTTGTCAATTAGTGCCAAAACACTTAGTCATTCATATGGTTATAGTGTTGACCAAGCCAACAGCTTGAAGTGTTACCTGAGCTAAGCACTTGCAGTGTCGACCGAGCAGTTAGTTCCAAATAGTATCACCTGAGTCACCAGTGTTACCTAGGTTTCATACCATCTCTGAGTGATCAATGTGGCACGAGAACCTAGTTTCAACCGAGTGCTAGAGTTTCCAGTTCACTATGTCTCCTGAGTGTCAATATATCACCCGAGTGGATTATTGGACCTAAGTATCAACATTGGGCCGACTTAGTACATATTGTTTAATACTGTTTAATATAAGTGTAGCCGAGTTGTAGAGGTAACTTATTTGGATAAGTATATATGTAAGGCACTTTGTTTATCCAAATAATGTATCATGGCAACAACATTGAATACATGTATGGATTCGAATATGAAGAGGAAGATTGATTAGAAGACTACAACAGTATAAAGGAACAACAGAGACTCATATATCAAATTTAGGTGATCAGTATTACATCAAAGGATATCATTCAACAAATCAGAGTTGCATAATAGATCATTCACTGGTTCATCCTATCAGGTGCATTAGTCAAAATCCTTTAACCGGGTGGAACTAACAGTCCTTATCAAATCTCCTAACAAAGCGCATACTTGATTGTATTGTATAAATTATTTCACAAGGTGGACCTAACAGTCCTTATTGCTCATAATAGGGAAGACCATCAGAAGTGGTCAATTGTAAGCCTTAACTGGCCAAATTTATTACTACAGTTCTAAATCTTGTGGGTATCATCCCCACCCCAATTTTACTTTCTATTTGGAAGGTTTCTGGGTAGCAAAATATTGTGTGAAGGGTTATGAATGATTATTGCTTTTTTGTTCCATGCATGCAATTAGATTAGCCAATCTAATAAAGGATAAAAGAGAATAAGTTTATTGTTTCCTGATTCACCCTCCACCCCTCTCAGTCACCTAGGCTGTAATATATTTCCAACAAAAAGGATATTATGTGGAAGCCACCATTTTTTAAATGACATGCATTAAATTTTAAAGCATAAATATCATACACTGAGATTTTGTGAAGGTAATAAAAATAAGCATTTATGAGCCAATGTCTTAATGAGTTTTAATTAAAGTCATATATGAAAATTTATAATATCATTTTCAGCAATAATAAACATTTATAGTATGAACAATTAATTGCATGAGAGTGTGAACCATTAAGTTAATATAGATATCAATACAATTTATAAATTATTAAAGCTTGAAATAATATCTTAAATTTATAAGTAGAGATCATATGTGTATAAATGTGTGGAACAAGAAAGAATAACTTACCTTATCATAAAATTATATTTTCCTTAGAAGTAGATCATTACCCCCTAAACAATGAATGTAAGAGTCTCTTATATAAAAGGAAAATATAATTAATAATAGGTTAAAATATAATGACCATTTATGAAGATACTTATTAATAGAATGAGAATCAAAGTGTACCTAGATAAGAAATGAATTATAGTCCTACTTCTACAAGAACTAATAATAAAAAATGTGGAGTTATGAGCATATTATTTATGATAGAAATGCTCTAAATATTAAAGAATAAGTAACACACATCATTATTTTGAAGGTAATATAAATAATGATATATCAGCCAATGGTTGTTAAATAATTAATATATATCTTATTGATTTTTATCTACGTCTTGGTTTAACATATGTTAGTGACATTCTTAGTACATGAAAAATATGTGTATTACAGATAGTTCACTGTCTGAGAGACTGAACTGTCAAGCTACGATCGACATCATAAAAAGTTTCTATATAATTAAACGTGTATATCACATCCAAAAATTTAATAAAATAAATGAATAGGAGCACGTACTTCTTATAGCAAGAAAAGTAATTTATTAGAGATTATGACAATGACATTTTTATTCATAAACTTAAAGTTATTGGAGCCCTTTTTACTGGAAAATAATAATATAAGAATAGTGTGTTGTGACATTCATAGATTTAGTATACATATATTAAGTATTTTTAAATAATCAACTTGCATCATTGCCCTACAAAAATATTGATTAAAAATGATTGTAAACAACTGTACTTTGATCATTTTAAATTTAATTCATATCTCAAATTTATTGACAACATTCTTAACACGTGAAAACCATTTATATTATAAAGAATAAATTATTAATCTAAAATTAATAAAAAAAATACATGCATTTATACATATGTAAAACAAACCTAATATATTTAAGATTTATATCATAAAAATTATTTTACTTTTTCTCTATTCCATAAATCACCACAAAAATAGATATAAACATGTACTATAAACACTCAAAACTATAATTAATAATAAGTTGAGAAAAGAAAAGCTAAAGCACTACCAAAAAAATATAGATAAATTACTTTATTTTTTATAAGAAAAGACATTAAACTTAACTTGGAAATCATTATAATACAAAACTATTGTGGGACCAAGGTTAATCTAATTTACTTACAATTTGTACATAATACCACGTTATCATGAGAGAAACTTTCTAAGTGACTTACTTTTTAATTTTTCTTGCTATGAAATACATTTATATGTTTGCAAAGAAATAAAATTATTTAATTAGTTAAAAGAGATAATCAAATCAAAACAAAAGTAATAATTAAATATAACAAATAATAGATTTGAAATTAATAATAATAGAATTTGTATTTTTATATAAATATTGAAATATTGAAGATATAATTTATTTTTAATGAGTTTATTTTTCTTATATCATGATGTTCTAAATGTTGCATAATTGAGCAGAATGAGTTGGTTGAGTAATTGACTCACTTGATATAAATTGGTATGGTTGTCATTGATGTCAACTTGCTCCTGTTGTCATTAATGGTTAATTTCTCTAGTATCTGTGTTGAGTATATTGATCCACATATACTCTATATTTTGAGTCAATTGTTGAGTGTTTGATATGTTATTGAAGATTGTTTAGAGATATCTTTTTCAAGTTTTTGTGGTTCAAAATGTGGTACAATGGGTTTTAAATTTGTTTGTGTATTGTTGTGACTGACAGTGGTTCTGTGAGAAATGCATGCTTCACATTTCTCCGCATGAATTTTTTTATGGTGCAATTCTAGAAATGAGATATTAGTGTCCTTAGCTTCATTCATTTCAGATGGAACAAGATGTTTTGTTTAAGAGACTTGGTTTCAGAGTTCAATGATGTTCTTGCTCTAGGTTTGGCTAAGCTCAGGTGTTTACACTTCATTTATTTTGTCTTGGTGTTTGTAAGATGGAATGTAACATGTATGATGATGTTTTTTGTCCCTAATAAAGGCATGTTGTGTCCCACTTCTTATTCCTCCTCACCGCGAGAATGATTAGTGCTGACTTATTTCAAATTGGTTTTGAATAAGTATTTATAAAGAATAAATCATTATGGATAAAAAAATGGAGAGTGACATTTCTTGTGCGAGCTTCTGTGCAAGTGTGTACTTATGCGAAGAGGACATATGAAAGAGGATTTGTCTCCCTATTTGATTGAGTTGTTGTGAAGAGTATTTATGGACACTGTAGATGTATTCATGTGCTAACTATCATTATGGTGAAGATGAGTTGGTTTAGTTGGTGTTGTTCATTAGTGGTGGATCTATTATCTTTTATCTTTCTTATTTTGGGCAGTGTGTCCTCTAATAGTGAGTCATCTCTCTTCGGATAGTGAGTCCTTTAGCAGTGAGCCGCTTGCAGTGAACCTTTCTCTCTAAAAATAACCTTAACTAGTGTCACCCTAATAGCTGTTTGTATATTTGAGAATAATCTTCTCCATGGTTTTTCCCTTAACAGTATTTTCCATGTAAATATGGTGTTTTGTATGTTTGGTGATTGTATTTCTTTCATGTTCTTATCTTTCTATTATTAAGGATTAATATATACTTGGTGGAACTAGTCAAAGTTGTGTTAAGGATTAAAAGTTTGTGGATAATTGATTCACCCCCTTGTTAGTTGTCTTGCATATTCAAAAATTGATATCAGAGTTGTGGTTCCTTGGAAAAAAGCTTAACCATTTAAGGAGATCCCGATGACGCATAAACTGACACTTCCTACTTTTGATGGATTTTATTATGGTTTTTTGAAAGTACAAATGTGAGGAAATTTGATCTCTTTTAGTTACAAGAATTGGAAAGTTGTGGAAACTCAATATGTGAAACCAACAGGTGGACTAAACACTCTAGATGAGATTGAAGCATATGAAACTAGTGAAAGGGAAAGGTATGCAATTTTAATCACTCTAACTAAATCTAAATTGCCTAAAGTTGTATCTTTAAAAACTGCTCATGATATTTGGGAAAAATAGAAGACTACATATGAAGGAAATGATATGGTCAAACAAGATAAGATGTAGGATACAAAGGCTAAGGATGAAATTTTGTGGATGGAGGAAGAAGACACTACAATGATGTACATGCACAAGATTGATGATGTGGTAAATGAGATCAGAAGTCTTAGCGTCACACTAGAAGAAAATAATATAGTACAAAAGATACTCAGAACCCTTACCAATGTTCATAGCTCTAAAGTCTCTTCCATTGAAGAAACTTATATTTTGATTTAGTATTGTAGAGAACATATGTATGGTGCACTACTTGCATTTAAGATGAGAGAATTTGGTACAACCAGCACAAGAATTTATTTTATTTCAATTCTATGAACATCGAAAAAGGAGGACGAATCAGATGAAGATAGTTTGGATGAGATAGAAACAATCTTTGTAAGGAGAATGAAGAAAATCACTGAAAATACAAAGTTAAGTTACCTTTCAAATGCTTTTACTATGGAAAATAGGTCATTATGCATCTTGGTGTCCTGACAGAATTGCAAAACAAAAGACCAAGGAAAGTAAAGGAAAGTTCAATAGACAAAATTACTATGTTAGAGAAGATGCTAGTGTTTCTAATGATGAGTCTAATTATGAAGAAGATGATAAATGTTTATTCCTGGAAATGAAAGAAGAAACCCTTGTTTCTAAACCTATTAGTATTCTAAAAGTAAATACAAAATGTACAAACACTCTGAATTCTACCTTATATGTAAAAAGAGACAAAGATGAATGGCTTATTGATAATGGTTTTTCAAATCATATGACTGGTGATAAATGTAAATTTGTGAAACTTAAAAAATATATCTGGAGGATTTTTTATTTTAAGAGGAGATCAAGGAGGTGAAATAGTTGGAATTGGCTCTATTAGATTTGATGGAAAACATAATACTGACTTTGTTTATTATATTGGTATATACATTGGCAATGAATCTTCTTATACAGGACGACATGCACAATTTGGTTTATATTTTCATATTCAGCTTTTTGGTTTATTAATGACAATGGTATTTAATTTTTCATAACATAATTAGCATAATTCATATTGGTTCATACTCTTTGTGGAAAAATTGATATTTATCTTGATCCTTCATTTACTATTGTGACACAATGATATTATTATCTTGGTACATTGGCCCTATGATGTTGATCCTTGAAAAGAAATCCTATCCAAAGATAAATATAAACATAGTTTATATGTTGCAAGAATACACTTGAGCTTCTACATAAAAAAGTGATTATAAGGACAATAAAGGTGACAAAGGTATTTGTAATCAAATTCCATATTCATGCACTTTGTATGGTGTCAGCATTAATGTGATTTGAAGCATGTATTAATATGACATTACTTTAAACATGTGGTAACTTTTAATGTGTGAAGTGTTTTCATTATCATTTTTTAAGCCTTAAGCTTGAATGAGCTAGGGCATGGAAATGGATCCAAGGCATTATTGAAATTTTGAATGAATCTAATTGTTGGCGGTGTAGAGTTAAGATAAGAACAATGTTGAACCATTTTGGGGAATTTGGAATAGTGATATGAAAACCGTTTGGTGAGTGAGAAATGATTGGGAAGATTCTTTGAAGGCAGTTGCAAGATCTTGTCTACTAGGTGTCTTCCTTCCATGTTTCTTTCTATTATATTTTTTCATTGGAAAATTTGCAAGATTAGTTTTTTTTGTTTTTAAAGAGGATTAATCTATGTTTGTTGAGGCATTCCTAGATGTTAAAGGTTCTTGAATTATAGTAAATGTTGTTATTAATTTGTTTTTAAATCTCCCTGTTTCATAGCTTTGACAAAAGGATTTTCAGGGGCTTTGATTCTTGATTAAACTATAATTATTTTGTTGAAAGTTTTTGAGGGTTTATTTTGTCAAAATAGTTCTTTCTCTCTAAACCCTTATTTAAAATTAGGCTTACCAATATGGGGTTTTCTTGTAAAGTTATCTTCATTATAAATATCTTCATTATCAAGTGTGCTACTATGGGTTATATCACTATGCCCTTATGAGCCCATGGAGTTCATCTTGAGTTTAGGGCCAGTTTTGTAAAGTCTTTATCTTCTAGTAAAACAAGTATGAGTTGATATTGGTTTAGTGATGTGTTATTTCTTATTTTTTTAAACATTATAAACCCTAGTCTAGGGCTCTTGTGTTCTTGTTATTATGAGATTAAGGGCATACTCTGTTCATTTGTTGTACAAACCCTTATGTTGGGTTCATTAAACCATAGGTTTTAGTTTATTGCAGTTTGTGGTTGATGTGGTGGAAGGAAGTTAATTGTTTGAAAGTATTTTACTTAACATTTGTCAAACAATGATCATAGATTATTTAGTTAACAATGAAATTTTAGAGACAAGCATTCACTTTCAAAACATATTGATTATTTTCAAGGTATTCAATTTGTTATGACAATCTATTTTTGATAAGTTGTAAATTAGTTTTGAATGGAAGTTCTATTTTAGTTTATCTGTAAATAACATTATATAAGCATCATATTGGGGATATTATCGGTGTATAGAGAAAGAGAATGGGATTTACATGAAACATTCATTGTATATGTAGTATATTGTGCATATTGGTTTCAAAAGAAGTAATATTTGTTGAAGAATGTAGTTGTCCTAATTTGATATAATTCATTGTTGAGTATAGGGTTTCACATATACCTAGTTATGCATTGTATAAAGTTTTGATAATCATTCTTTGTACAAACATTCTGACTCTGTATGGAAAATCATATCATAAATGTGAGGCATTATAAGTCCAGTGAGGCTTTACAAGTCTAGTAAGACATTGATAAGGATAGTAAGGAATTTTTGACAGTGAGAGACACAAGCCAATGAGGCATTTCTTTCATTGAGACACATAAGCCAATGAGCCATTTTTTTAGTGAAACAACACAACCAGTGAGGCATTCATAAAAAGAAATTTTAGATAAGTCAGCGAGGCAATTTTGAGTGGTTTTATTCTCTAGGAGGGTTTTCACTTTGGAAATTTTTTGTCATTAGTTTATGTATTATTTGATCTATATGTTTCACTTGTCTATGTTATGTCATTCAATTTTATACACCTATTTTATATCATTCAATAAAATAGCTATTTTCTTGTATTTATAATCTTTTGAATTCAATTTTATATAGCTATTTTATGTCATTCAATAACTCACAAGAACATAGAAACATAAATGTGAAGAAGTCAATCTCTGTATAAAATCTCTCAAATCTTCAACAACATGCTCCAGTACAATGATGCCTAATATTTTTTAAAGTGCAAAAAATAGAAAGAAAAGAATGAAGTCCCCCTCCCAAAAAAATGAGCTCCAAATGCAAGATAAAGACCCACCAACATGAAAGGTCAGATGCATGAGAAAAACCCTAAAAAATAGGGTGAAAACTCCAAGAAACTGAGGTGTAACTGCATAAAGAACTCCTCCAAGACAAGTACCACTGAAGGTCCACTCAAACTCACCCTCAACTATCTCAAAATCATCTCAAAACCATGTATAAATGTTGAGGTTAGATGTAGGAAGAAAACCCTCCAAAATTGGGGGGTAACTGGTAGTAAGTGTAGTCTAACTATCTCAAAATCACCTCAAATGATATATGACTAGAAGTAAACTCAAGAGACCTTAAATTGCATCATCAAGTGAAGAAAAAAAATCACCTATACCTCCATATGTCATGTAGAAACAAAAGTATCCTACCACTGTAAAATAGACTCTCAGTCAACTGTAAGAAAAGAGAACCTCCCTCCTTACTTCCATATGTCATACATAAATGGAAAATTCTCCTCTTAACCTATTTTCTCTTTTCATTAAAGATTTAACCACTACTATATGATATATAGAAGATATCATATAGTAACAATTAGATTTGCAATATTCCATTATTATGCAAAGGAAAATAAATAAAATAATATAATTTACATTTTATATTAATATTTATAAAGAAAGATGCCTTAAAACATTAATATAGAATATACAATTTATTACCTTGAGATTAAGGCATTACAACCATAGGAGCATCTTGGGATTCAATCCCACCAAAAATTAGTAAAGTGGAAAACCACTCTATGGAAATAGGGTTGAACCCTAAAACACTCTTCTCACTTCTTCAATTTTACATTCTAGAACTCTCTCTTCCTCTAGAAGCTGCCTCTAATAGGGTTTCAATGTTGAGGTAGATTCTGGAGTAAAAGGACTTCAATACATTTTTCCTAGAGATTGCATGAATTTGATGGTCTGTTGGATACTTTTCTACACAAATATAGTCATTTCTAGCAAGTACTTCAGCCTCTCCTAGTCTTTGAATCTTATTTATAAAGAAAGAAAATAAATGAAAGGACTGAATATTTCCTTTACTTGGAATCTTATTTGTAAAGAAAGAAAATAAATGAAATAATTAAATCTTTCCTTTACTTCCTTTGTTTATTGATATGATACATACACTGCCTGTATTTTTCTTTCTTTTCCTTCTGGAAGAGGAAATCATTTAACCAAAAACCAAAGGTAAAATACAAACCCAAGAGTTTCAGATTTGGTATTTCCAGTAGCTTTTCATGATAGAGCCTCTTCATATCTATGATGTGTTGTGGCCTGTATTATTCTTATTTATGACCATGCATGCTACCTCATTTATTTTCAAGAGGTCAAATATGGGAATTTTACCTCTAATTCATCTTGACCCTAATATAGGAAACCCTCATTTTTGCTGATATAATTTCCCTCAAAGAACACTTGTATATATTCTTTGCATTTATATTTTGGAAACTCCATTCCATTGGAATGATAAAACATGAAGCTCCCATCTTTTGACAACTATGAATATATAATTGGCTTTTGTTACTGTGTCATGCTTGAAAATTGTTCTTCATGACAACTAAGTTCCTGTTGATTCATGGTATGAGCAAGTACTTCTCTTTGTGATAGTGGAAATCTTTGTGGTATTTTTATCATATCTTATACACATTGCCTCCACTTTTATTCTACTATAGCTGCAACAAAAAACATTAAGAACTTTTGTTCCCTTTGGGAACGCTATTGTCCCTAAAATAGTGAAAGAAATTATAACAAGAACAATCTCCAAACCTGTTTGTCTTAGAAATATAATATATGTTGTTCTTTCCCAGGAAGAGTATAACTATCTTGATGTTAAAAAATCAGATTTGGATCTCTACAACATAAAAATTCATTTTAATCCATGGTTGTTGTGTGCTTTATTATTACTTATCTACATGATATGCATACTGGTAATGTAACTAGATGCTTGTATTGTGTAAAGACTACATTTTCCCACAAAATGCTAGATCACATATAAAACATAAATTGCAGAGAATTGAAAAGATAACATGATTGAAAATACACGTAGGCTAGTCAACCATCAAATAATCATAATGAAAAGAATTAAATACAGGGTTTCAACCTACACATCAAAAATAATCAAGTACCACAACAATAAATTATACAGTTCAAACATCTTAACAATCGCATGTCTAGATCATCACATGACCATAAGAAAGTTATGATGATTAAAATAAGGAAGTTGACCATCATGTCAAAACTTAATTTAAATTACAAGGTACAATAAATGCTTGTTCATAAAGTGTCATACATAAACAATTGGATGCCAACCTTCACGCTAGACATAAATCCATCTCAGTACATGGATGCATCATAGATAAGAAAACAAAATAGGAAAAGTGGTACGAAAAACCAAACACAAGTATATACCTTGGACCTCTTTCCATCTATATTTCCCTATCTCCTTAGCCATCTGACATGCATCAATCCACTATCACGAGATGGGAGTGTGGATCAAGCACTTTTAGCACCCAACCATGGAGTGGTTAGCTCCCCCAAGGTTCTTCTTGACATGAAGAACTCATCGACCCTTGCCCGAGAAGCCTAGCAATTGACAATGAGGAGTCAGATGGATCTGGTGTATCCGTGAACATATCTACTAACACATAGTCTAATTGTAGAACAAACACGGATGTGGCAGAGGGATGGATCAACAACTGACATATAAAGGAAGACATATGCAATACGCTTTGGCCAAAGAAAGTTACGCCAGGTTTCTACTGGTAGGAAAATGTTTATAATAATTTCTATCCTCCTCTGGTTTCCCACATTCAACATCCTCCGATAATCATATACACAACTAGTATGGAAGGAAATTCCTTAAATTATCAGTACATTCTGCTGAACAAAAGCTCTAGAATTCAATCACTATAGTTCTCATCATATCTATAATTGAACCAAAAACATTTACAAATATTTTGATCATACATACAGCTTTATTTAAATCACGAGGGTGGTAAATACAATGTTTGGCTTCAAGATAACACACACACTCAGATTTGTCTTCTAAACTTGTAGATTGGAACAGCTAATAAATAAATCAAATGCTACTTCTATTTCCCATCAAAAATTCACTTTGGCTATTATAGACATATTCAACATAAAAACATACTTTCTAATCTTTACACAAAACCACTCAATTCCTAATGGTGATATGCAGTTGTTCTTACGGATGATAAAACTAGCTCAGGGTAGGATAAAGAGAATGGTTTCTATACAAGGAGTTTTGGTGCAATCAGATTTTAAACTCATTAAAATCAAATCAAATCAATTAATGGCAATATTAGCAGAGACAGAGCGACATCCATCTGAAGTGATAATTTTCATTATCAAGAGTTGTGCCATATTAAAAAATGAGAAATAATTCAATTCCAAAAAGAACAAAATTGGAAAATTAACACTGCCTATCAAAACAAACTTAACACATTGGTCATCACTGCAATAGCAGTGTAGAACATGACTGAGACAAACAACAATATATATATATATCAAGCACTAGAAGGAGGTGTAATCAAGGTCCATAATTCCTATCTGGCCAAAATGTTCCACCTAGGCCCGCACAAGTAAAATGAAGTTCAACTATCTATCATGGGAGGAGGTAAAACTAAAGAGCCCTTAACTAATGGCCACGCATATGTCTGAGAGTTCAAGGTAAGAAAAGATACAAATAAAAAAAACAACATTGCATGGTAAGCTTCTAGCTTCTAGATCATAAAACATCTTAAAGTTAAATGAAAACAAAAACACTTTCTAATGGGAATCTAGAGAAGAAGAAAAATTCAATGGTAAGGCAAAAAGCGCTCTAGCCATAACAAAATAAGAAGCACGATGCCCAGGACAATAAAAACAAGGCACTTCACATGATTTAAATACAGCCCATCAACAAGTTATAAAATAAACTAAAGTTGTTAGAAGGGAACCATTTTCTTAGTTAAGAAAAGAACAAAAAAAAGTGGAGGCAGCTATACCAGCGACACACCCCAAATCTAGAATATCAAACAATAATAAGAAAAGTGTGCTTCCATGATGAAATAAAAATATTAACTACAGGACTGTGAAACCATTCATGGAGTAATAAATGTAAAAGGAATGGCCTGACATTATACTGAAATTGATTCTAACTTAGATTACGCTACACCAACATTCCTCTCTATGTATTTCTAAGTTTAATTTGCTGGTGCTAAAATATTAAAACATCAAATGTTTTCCAGCAGTTTCGAAAGGAAATGAACCTATAATTGGAGTTCGCGTGCTGGAGGAAGTTGAAGTCTCCTTTTTTCTGGCTCATGCTGAGTCAGTTCCTCTATCATTCCAATGATCTCTAGCCGTAACAAGAACCCCCCTCCCCAAAACAAGATTATTATTTTTGTCTCTTCTGCAAATTTCCCTAAAACAAAGAATAATATCTACTCACCCACTGAGAGAGAGAGAGAGAGAGAGAGCATGCCTCCAAATAAGGAGTATGGCCTCTTTATTCACCATTTCCCTCTAGTCCAACCGTTTCCATAATAATTAGAAGAATCAATGCCCCAACCCATCGTTGTTCATTAAATAAGAAAAACATACACATAGATTTCCCAAAACAATATTTAACACAAGTATATTTGAAACATGAGCACACACGATAAACACTCATTTATAATTTCTAACAACATCACTCATATAAAGATTCAAGTGAGGTAAAAGGAATTAAAGTAATATTTCATAAAATCACAATGTCTCTAGGTGGTATGTGCATGGACCCGACCAACCAGACCATCCATACTCTCCAAAAATGAGAGCTATCCTTCTCTACCTCAACCACACTCTCACCTTCATCTTGAATTCACGCAGACACACTCAAAACCAGAACACTATATGAGTACATGAGATTAATCATTAATAAAAAAATTTCAAAATATTTCCTTTAAACGTCATGATCCATAAATCAACACATTTATAGAAATTACATCATAATTCCACTTTTATGCAATGTAATAATAATAATAAAAGTTAAGCATCTATTTCACATCATAACTTAACATCAAAGAAAATCACCATCGAAACTTACTTAAAAAGTTGCCATATCATTAAGCAAAGCCTCAACAAGTAAGTCTATACTAGAACATAACCAAATGACGTAGTCAAATCATAGCAACTAGGTCAACTAGAGTCAAAATTTGCAAGATAAGTCTGAAATTAAAGAGTCTCAAATGTCGATTCATGACATCCCTCCCAACTAGGAGAAGACATCGACCTGATGTCACATCAAAATATACCAAAATGAAACACACCAAAAAATATATATACATCAAAGTGAATCAGCAAAGAAGTCTATGAAAAGAAATGAGGAAATTATCAGTGCACATCCTCTGCATCCTCCCATGTGGCACTCTCAATAGATAATTGGTCCCACTAGACCTTGTACTACAAAACATCTCTGTTGTGCACTCAGATAGTATGCTGATCAAGGAGCCAGGTAGGCTCCACCTGCACTACCCCCGGCTCCTGAACCTACAAAGCATGCCAATACAAAATATGTGAAGCATCTGGGTGATAAGGTTTTAGCAATCAAACATGAAAAACATTATGAATTCAGGCCAGAGTAGGTGGTAGAGAAAGTTTGCATGCAACTGGATTGATGACTTCCAAAACATCAAAGGGTCCCACATATCGCGGTGCAAGCTTCAAATCCTTGTCGAAGGATATTGAACTCTTATGGGGCCGCACATGCAAGAACACCTTTTCCCCTACTTGGAACTATCTAAAAGTGTAGTCCCTATCTACATAGCTCTTCTATCAATCCGCTGCTTCTTTTAGCCTATCTTGGATCAAAGCCATATGTTCTTCCATCTCTCGCAACATATCAGGACCAACCATAATCATGTCCTCAATCCTGTCCCAACTAATAGGAATGTGACACTTACACCCATAAAGTGCCTCAAATGGTGTCATACCTAGAGAAGCATGGTATGAGTTAATATATGCAAACTCTACCAAAAGAAGGTACTATTCCCACTTGTACTACTAATCCATGCAGTACATTTAGAGAAAATCCTCAACCACTTGATTCACTCTTTCTGTTTGCCCATTTGTCTGAGGATGATAGGTTGTGCTAAAGTTGAGACATGTACCCAAGGAAAAATTCAAGGTTTTCCAAAACCTTGATGTCATCTAAGTGTCTCTATCAGATATAACAGTCTATGGCACACCATGAAGATGAAAAAATCTCGTGCACAAACTTCTTAGCCAAAACCAAGGATCCATCTTTCAAGCTTCCTGTAATAAAATGAGCCACTTTGGTTAGTTTTTCAACTACAACCAAAATGACATCATGCCTCTGTCTAGTCATGGGTAATCCCTATATGAAGTCAATACTTTTGACTTTCCATTTATATTCTAGAATATCATGTGGGTACAATAACCCTATTGGGTGGACATGCTCAGCCTTGACTCGCTAGCATTCCAAACACTAGGCTATGTAAGCTGTCACATCACGCTTAAGCCCTAGCCAAAAATACAATGGCCTCAAATCATAAATCATCTTATTTACCCCCAGTTGACCTAAAAATTTAGCACAATGCATCTCCTCAAGTACCACTTTCCTCAACCCTACTCAGTTGGGAATGTACATCCTATTCTGGTATCTCAAAATACCATCATCTTGAAAATGGTATCCATCAAAATGGTATTCAGATGGATTATTCTGCAAAGCTGATTTTACCAACTCATAATGGTCATCTCCTAAAATATTAAGCAAAACCTACTCTCTCAGGCGTGTCCTAGAGGTAGAGATATTAGAAATGTGCCTTCACCTGCTAAGAGCATCTACCACTCTGTTCTCTTTCTCCTTAATGTATTCAATGCCAAAATCATACTCACTTAGAAACTCTAACCAACATCTCTACCTAGCATTGAGATTGGGTTGTGTGAAAATATATCCCAGTCCCATCTGGTCTGTCTTTAGCTCAAAAGGCTTACCCAATAGGTAGTGCCTCCACATCTGTAAATCATGTACAATAGCAGCCAATTCTAAATCATACGAAGCATAATTAACCTCATGTTGTTTTAGTTTTAGTGACTCATAAGCCACTACTCTTTCATCTTGCATCAACACGCCACCCAAAACCTCACCTGAAGCATCTATAATCATAGTGAACTATCCATTAGGGTCAAGTAAAACCAAAATGGGAGTGGACATGAGCTTTTGTTTCAATAACTGAAAAGATTTCTCACATGTCTCTATCCACTCATATTGATTCCCTTTTCTCTGCAAGGATGTAATAGGAGAAGCTACCTTGGAGAATCCCTCCACAAATTTCCTGTAATAACCAGCCAATCCCATGAAGCTTCAGATTTTTCTCACATTTCCAGGAGCAGGCCATTCAAGTATAGCCCTAATCTTGGTAGGATCTACTACAATTCCATCTACAGATATGATGTACCCTAGATAATGAATCTCTTTCTGATAAAATGAACACTTTGATAGCTTACCATACAATTTCCTGTCTCTCAGACGTTGTAAAACTATGCGCAAGTTCTCTTCATGTTCTTCCATGTTCTTGGAGTAAATCAGGATGTCATGAATAAAGATCTCCACAAACTTATCCAAATAGTCTCTGAATGCACTGTTCATAAGGTTCATGAATAAGGAAAGAGCATTCGTTAATCCAAAAGGTAGAACAACAAACTCGTAATGCCCATACCGTGTCCTAAAAGAAGTTTTAGATATATCCTTAACCTTAATCTGGAGCTGATGATATTGAGACCTCAAATTGATCTTAGAAAACACGGTCACACCTTTCATTTGGTCAAATAGCTCCTCTATTCATGGAAGAGGGTATCTATTTTTGATGGTCACTTTTTTGAGCATTTTTTAATCAATACATAGTCGTAAAGTACCATCCTTCTTCTTAACAAAAATCACTGGGGCTCCCCATGGTGATATACTAGGGCGTATGAACCGTTTGTCCAAAAAATCATAAAGTTGAACCTTTAGTTCATACATCTTAGTAGTAGCCATTCTGTATGGAGCCTTATATTGTGGCTTGGTTCCAGGCATCAAATTGATGGAGAAATCAAATTCTCTCTTTGGAGGTAGTTCAAGCAATTCTTATGGGAATACATCCCGAAATTCCTATAATAAGGGAGAATCATTCTCACTAGGAATTGTGTCCATTTCCTTGACATGTGCTACATATAGCATACATCCCTTCCTCTTTTCCATTTTTAACTGCATAGTAGAAATCTGCCTCAGTTCCATAGGTCGCTTCACACCTCTTATTACTGCAAATTTTCCCTCATCATCAAAACATACAACTGACTTTTCTCTACAATATACAATTGCCTTATGCTCAGTTAGCCAGTTTATTCCTAATATAACATCATATTATCCCAAAGGGGTGACATAAAGATTGACTTGCGTGAGAAAAACTAGTAAGTTTCAACTCACTGCATGATAAACATTACTCCACCCGACGCTCTACCCTATTTCCATATTCTACAATCCAAGGTTCAGCTAGAAAGCCTTCTCTAACTAAAAGTCTAGATACAAATTTAGGATCTATAAATCATTTAGTAGCTCTTGTATTTATTAAAATTGAAACATTATGACCAAAAATCCTACCAGTCATCTTGATAGGGGTAGCCTGAAAATCAGCCTATCTGTGATCAATAGCTACGTCAATGTGATGTTGTGCTTGAAATCCTTTATGATCTGAATGTTGTGGATATCTAGCAGAAAAATGATCACCTTTGTAGATAAAACATCCATCTCGGGGTCCCTTCTTTCCTTCTATTTTGTCCCTCCTATTTCCATACCTATTGGAATCCCTATTGTTTCCCTTATTCTAATTTTGGTTCTGAGAGTTCCCGTAGGAATTCCTTCCTAAATTTCCTTGTCATTTTCCCTTCATATTCCTAATTTTCTGGCTTCCACCATTATGTTTTTTATTATCCTGATATTTCCTTTTCAAACCCTGAATGGTATTGGATTTCTGATTACTGTTCACCATGGACAAACTCAGTAACCTCTGTTCCTACCTAAGAGCCTTTCTCAGTGCAAAATCCATGGTTTTTGGCTCATGCATTTCAACTTCAGAACCCACCTCTGGTCATAACCCTGTCATGAACTTGTGAGTCCTGAATCATTCATCCTGTTCGTACTAGGGAACATACTTCACCAAATGACATAATCTCTCATGATATTATGTGACTGTCAGGACTCGCTGAATCAAATTTTGAAATTCTGCCACCTTCTGATCAAAGAATAACTGAGGTAACCACCTCATACGGAATAACTATAAGAATTCCTCCCATTATATCTCTCCTATCTGAAGTTTCTTTTCTGCCATTACATTCTCCCACCAAGTGGCAGCTTCACATGTCAGCTGAAAAGTAGCCCACATTGCCCTAGATTGCCCAGATAAATTACGGACATGAAATTATTTATCCAAGGAAATAATCCATGCCTCAGCATCATACCCAAGGGTCTTACCTCTAAAAGTAGGAGGTGTGACCTTCTTCAAGTCTTGTTTGAGCTCCTCAGCTATCTTGCCCCTATTTCTGGCTACCTCTATAGCCCTGAGAGCAACTTCTCTCTTCCATTGCTCCTCCACCCTCATATCCTCTTCTAATTTCCTTTGTTCCCCATTCAGACAGTTCTCATCCTACCTACCCCTCATATAATTCTCAAGGTGATCCATACATGCACCCTGTTGTTGTAGGAGGTCCCCTTGTTGGGTCAAGAGTGCTAAAATCTAATCTAGCCTCTGTTCGGGTGGTTCATTTATACCATTGCTAGATCCTGCCCTCTTATTATTTCTGGTGTTCATGATGAAAGATTAGGTCCTGCACCCACACAGAAATACATAACTTTAGAAAGTAGTAGGCCAAAGCCCCAAAGTTAAACACTAGCTCTCATACCACATGTAAAGACTACATTTTCCCCCAAAATGCTAGATCACATATAAAACATAAATTGCATAGAATTGAAAAGATCACATGATCAAAAATACACGTAGAGTAATCAACCATCAAATAATCATAATGAAAAGAATTAAATATAGGGTTTCGACCTACAGGTCAAAAATAATCAAGTACCAAAACAATAAATTATATAGTTCAGACATCTTAACAATCGTATGTCTAGATCATCACATGACCATAAAAAATTTATGATGATTACAATAAGGAATTTGACCATCATGTTGAAACTTCATTTAAATTACAAGGTACAATAAATGCTTGTTCATAAAGTGTCATACATAAACAATTGGATGCCGATCTGCATGCCAGACATCAATCCATCTTAGTACATGGTTGCATCATAAATAAGAAAACAAAATAGGAAAAGTGGTATGAAAAACCAAACAAAAGTATATACCTTGGACCTCTATCCATCTATATGTCCTTATCTTCTTAGCCATCTGACATGCGTCAATCTGGTATCATGAGAAGGGAGTGTGGCTCAGGCGCTTTTACCGCCCAACCACAGAATGGTTAGCTCCCTCGGTGTTCTTCCTGACATGAAGAACACACTGAGCCTTTCCCGAGAATCCTAGCAACCAACAATGAGGAGTCGGATGGATCTGGTGCAGCCATGAACATATCTACTAACACATAGTCTAATTGTAGAAAAAACACAGATGTAGTAGAGGGATGGATCAACAACCAACATATAAAGGAAGACATATGCAATACACTTTGGCCAAAGAAAGTTACGCCAAGTTTCTACTGGCAAAAATATGTATATAATCATTTCTACCCTCTTCTAGTTTCCCACATTCATCATGCTTCCATAATCATATACATCATATACATAACTAGTATGGAAGGAAATTTCTTAAATTATTAGTACATTATGCTAAACAAAAGCTCTAGAATTCAATCAGTATAGTTCTCATCATATCTATAATTGAACTAAAAACATTTGCAAACATTTTCATCATACATACTGCTTGATTTAAATCATGAGGGTGGTAAATACAACATTTGTCTTCCAGATAACACACACACTTAGATTTGTCTTCTAAACTTGCAATATGCAACAGCTAATAAATAAATCAAATGCTACTACTATTTCCCATCAAAAATTTACTTTGGTTATTCCAGATTGAACATAAAAGTATACTTTCTAATCTTTACACAAAACCACTCAATTCCTAATGGTGCTATGCAGTTATTCTTACAGATGATAAAACTAGCTCAGGGTAGGATAAAGAGAATGGTTTCCATACAAGGAGTTTTCGTGCAATCATATTTTAAACTCATTAAAAGAAACTCAAATCAATTAATGGCAGTATTAGTATAGACGTAGTGGCATCCATCTGAAGTGATGATTTTAATTATCAAGAGTTGTGCCATATTAAAAATGAGAAATAATTCAATTCCAAAAAGAACAAACTTGGAAAATTAACATTGCCTATCAAAACAAACTTAACAGATTGGTCATCACTGCATTAGCAATGCAAAACATGACTGAGAATATATATATATATATATATATATATATATATATA
>MU227831.1:1459718-1479975 GCA_018584345.1 Thuja plicata | reverse complement strand
AAAAAAAAAACACTTGCTAATGGGAATCTGGAGCAGAAAAAAAATTCAATGGTAAGGCAAAAATTGCTCCAGCCATAACAAAACAATAAGCACAATGCCTAGGACAATAAAAATAAGCCACTTCACATGATTTAAATATAGCCCATCAACATAGTTATAAAATAAACTAAAGTGCGCAGAAGGGAACCATTTTCTTAGTCAAGAAAAGAACAAAAAAAAATGGAGGCAGCTATACCACTGACACACCCCAAAGCTAGAATATCAAACAATAATAAGAAAAGTGTGCTTCCATGATGAAAGAAAAAGCTTAACTACAGGACTGAAAAACCCTTCATGGAGTAAGAAATGTAAAAGGAACAACCTAACATTATACTGAAATTGATTCTAACTTCGATTACGCTACACCAACAATCCTGTCTAGGCATTTCTAAGTTTAATTTGTTGGTGCTAAACTATTAAAACATAAAATATTTTCCAGCAGTTTCGAAAGGAAATGAACTTGGAATTGGAGCTCATGTGCTGGAGGAAGTTGAAGTCTTCTTTTGTCCAACTTGCGTTGAGTTAGTTATTCTATCCTTCCAATGATCTCCAGCCGTAACAAGAACCCCCCCCCCCTCAAAAAAAAAAACAAGATTATTATTTTTGTCTATTCTGCAAATTTCCCCAAAACAAAGAATAATATCTGCTCACCCGCCAAGAGAGAGAGAGAGAGATCGCATCCATCCAAATAAGGAGTATGGCCTCTTTATTCACCATTTCTCTCTATTCCAACCGTTTCCATAATAATTAGAAGAATCAATGCCCCAACCGATCACTGTTCATTAAATAAGAAAAACATACACATAGATTTCCCAAAACAATATTTAACACAAGTATATTTGAAACATGAGCACACACGAGCAACACTAATTTACCATTTCTAATAACATCATTCATATAAAGATTCAAGTGAGGTAAAATTAATAAAAGTAATATTTCATAAAATCCCAATGTCTCTAGGTGGTGTGTGCATGGACTCGACCAACCAGAACATCCGTACTCTCTAGAACTGAGAGCTAGCCTTCTCTACCTCAACCACACTCCTGCCTTCATCCTACATTCACGTAGACACACTCAAAACTAGAACACTATATCAGTACAGGATTAATCATTAATCATAAATTTTCAAAATATTTCCTTTAAACGCCATAATCCATAAATCAACACATTTATAGAAATTACATCATAATTCCACTTTTATGCATTGTAATAATAATAATAAAAGTTAAGCATCTATTTCAAATCATAACATAAAATCAAAGCAAATCACCATCATGACTTACTTAAAAATTTTCCATATCATTAAGAAAAGCCTCAACAAGTAAGTCTACACTAGAACATAACCAAATAAAGTAGTTGAATCATAGCGACTAGGTCAACTAGAGTCAAAAGTCACAAGATAAGTTTGAAATTAAAGAGTCTCAAAGGTCGAGTCATGACATATTGTCATAATATTATTGCAAATAGTTTATGTTTGATACTATCACAAAAATCCTTTATGAACATCATTGATCTTTCCATGGATTAAAAATTATAATAATCACCAAAATACTATTATTCTTTGAGTACATTGCATCTTTTTTTTTTTTTTTCCTAGTGTCATTGTGGCTTGATGTTCAACTATCCCCTTGTAAAAATGTCTTTGTATCATATCCAACACTATATTCTTTGATTCATTGTTCATTGTTCTATCAATATGAATGCTCCTTATTTATGAGACTAGTGTAGGAGCACCCCTTGAAGAATACAATGAGGTTACAAGGCCTCCATAAATTTAATAACATTTTTTGATAGGTTGAGTGCCTATAGGGATCAAGAGATCCTAGAAATGTAATAAGTCCTAATTTTTAAGGCCTAGTGACTTAGGATGTATTATAAACCCTATAGTCAGATGGACATGGTTTGGGTAGAACTATGTTAGGAAGGGTTGGTTTGATGTTTAAATGTTCATATAAATATCAAATGCACCCTTGGTAGGTGACGACAACAAAAGGGAATGGAGGATCCAAAAATGGATAGTCCAAACCTAGATTGTGGCCTTCAAATACAATAACAACACAACAAAACACAATAATAACAAAGATATGAATCAATATTCAATTTATTGCAACATGTCAGGCTGTAAGGCCTTCTCAGTTATGGCCAGATACAAAGATATGAATTCAAGATCTAGCACTGATCTTCTACAAGTATTAGGTCATTTATCTTTTGCCAAAATATACAACTTAGATCCAATAATTATCTATTCTCAGATTTGATCTCCTCTACCTACGATCTCCATCCCTCTAATTCCATCTATATAACACTCTACCCTAAACCTTCTTAAATATTAGCATGACCACAAGTCATCATGTTGAAAATAAACCCTTACATTAATTACATATTCAAGCCATAAGTTGGCCTGGAAAAAAACATTAAATGACCTAGATTTAGGTCCCCATAATCCCCAATGAAATATCTAAATTAAATACATGATTCGGCCTCCCAAATCCATAAGAACACAAGTCATCAAGCCACACTGCTGAGTGACAGAAAACAAAACTATCGAGCACCATAAGTGTCAAGCCCCTCGGCCAACACATGTCAAGAAACACTGAAACCAAGCAATAGAAGAGTTGAGCCCTTCAACGACCGAGCCACTGGACCAAAACTATGACCAAGCAACAATAATCATCTATGGCTGAGTAACACTTGACCAACTAAGATCAAAAGGCACCAATTACTCTCCAAAGAAAACATATTTTGTGTGATACAAGATTTCCAAGAATCCTAGGATGCTCTTGCATCATACACCCCAAGTAAAAGAAGATGTTCTCCTAAACAAAATCATGAACATCTTAAGGGAATCAAAACATATATGTCATATCTTCTCTTAACCCATATCTCCTGTTATTCTTCATTCCATGTTATCTTCACTTTTTCCATTATCCCATTTGTCAAGTTAATCTACCCTGCACTTTTATCATTTCTCCTATTTGCAACTGATAGCAACTGACTCTGACCATCCTCTACACTTTTGACACAATCAGCATTTCAATGAACCACATCCTCACCAGAATCACTAATCAACTCAGTATCATCTTCATCTCTCTGTGTCACTGGTGTTATCATCTGTTGCACTATCTTCATCATAAATGCCATCTGCCTCTTAATATTTGCAATTTCCTCAGAGATGTCATTCTCTTTTCCCTTCAAACTCTCTTCCCCTTCATCCATAGGAATAGGTTAATCAATTCTCTTCTCCTCATGTGTGTCACTGTCACTCAAACAATAGCTAATAACTCCACATCCCTTAGTCCATGCTCCCCACAAAGGTATTAGTTTATGCTTGGATCCACCCTGCCTTAACACATAGGTATTTGCACGACCATCAAAGATAACTTATCTGTCATATTGCCAAGGTCTACCAAGCAAGAGATGCAAAGCATCTATAGGAACCACATCACACAATATCTCATCATAACAAGATCCAATCTAAAAATTAACAAGGCATTTCTCCACAATCCTAACCTTAGACACATCTTGTATCCAACTAATTTGATATGGATTAGGATGTTTCCTCCTTTCCAACTTTAACTTACTAACCATCCCTTCTGAAACAAAATTCTTAGAACTGCCACCATCAATTAAGAAATTACATGCCTTTTCCTTACACACATCTGGTTCTGAACAAATTTATTCTCTGCACAGGTTCACTAATACATGCAACCAACCTCCTAGTGAGAAGAACTTCACCTTCTTCTGTAGAATTCACCATGTCTTCCTCGGTAGTTAGTGCAGGTCTTCTTTTAGGACATTGACAATCCCTATGACCCTTGTCACCACACTAAAAACAAGTACCCATGAACTCATTTCTCCATCTTCCTCTTTGTCCACCATTGTAGTTCCTAGTGGTTTAACCACTGCCAGATCCTTCATCAGTCTATTTAGGATTTGTTGGGTCTATTTTAGGTTTTTTGAGTTGTTTAAAATTTTGGTTCCTGGTGTCAGTAATTTGTGCCTTAGCATCTGGTTGTTTCAAATGTGCCTGCAAAGTTCTGAAAAATGTTTATATTCCAAGGCAATTTGCTTTGAAAATGTCTAAAAACCATAAACCCTAGGTCTTTTTTTTTGGTATGGTTTATGTCATCTAAATTGCCAAATCATGCCCTAGTTCATATATTTTAAAGTTGACCTTTATTCTCTCCTTTATGCTTTGGTTCTTTTATGCCTTTCAAGTCTCAAGTCTCAAGTCTCACAAAGGATGGTGGCTAATTATTTTTGTTTAGGGATCTCATAGAGAAATTATCTCCAAGTATCCTAAGAATCAACAGTTAGTTCCTAACATTCAGCAATTTAGAGAAAAGATGTATCAATGTTATCTCTAAGTCTCAAGAAGATCATAGTCAAGTTTGGAACATCTGGAGTTTGAGCGATAAAATGAAAAACTTAACAACTGATGTTAGTTGTTGAATCTCATGAAGTAGCGGCTAAGTCCTTTATAATTTGGAGATCAAGCATGGAACGGCGATGCTGGTGAGGATATAAGGCTATCACCAGATCTTGTGAGTTAAGCCAAGTTAAAGAAAATGTTCAGCGATTGGGAGAAAGCTTTAGTCTTTAATCTTGTAAATAAACCATGGTTAAAGCTCTCATTCAGAGATTACGAGAATTGTGTTGGTCGCTGAAGCTCAGAACATGAACCGAGTTAAGTTAAATCTTGTGAGATTAAGAAAGGATCATTGATTACATTTCATATGTGTGGCTATCACTGAATCTCCAAATAAATCAAGCCAAGCAGGAAGAATTTAGTGATTCATGAGACACAAGACTAAGTTTTGATTAGATGCAGACACATGTCCCAGAGGTTAGCAAGATAGGCAGTTGGTGATGAGTCTTAGAATAGAACCAAGGGTTAAGAAAGGATTTAAAAATTTAGAGGTAACCTCTATCTTTGAAATATCAAGATTAAATCATGGTTAAGACTCTTATTCAAGGATTACAAGATGTGTCTTTATCTCTAAATCTCAAAATAGAATTGGGGTTAAGAAAAGTGTTCAGAGATCTAGCAAGGATCGTTGAACTTGTCTCAGATGTGTGGGTGGCACTGAATATAAAAATGGAATTAGAGTTGGGTCAAGTTTTCCGCAACTTAACGATTTTCCTTTTCACTCAATCTTAGAATGGAACCTCAGTTAAGAAAAATCTAATGAGATTAAATGTGGGTCATTGATGCAGTGAAAGATCTGGGGCTGTTGCTTGATCTCGTGATTTAAGCCAAGTGAAGAAAATTATTCATAGAATCATAGATTACCTTTATCTCTAAATCTCAAGATCAAACTTGGGTCGAGCAAAGTTAAGTTAAGTTACATACATCAATTTAAAGCTGCCTCTTATCGCTGAATCCCTAGACCATACCTGAGATAATTCATCTCATTTGGAGGTTACGAGATTAGTTTGGTCACAAAATCTCCATTTTGGACCCAAGTCAAGTAAAGAATGTTGAGATTAAACATGAACCATCAATCAATACTCAGATAGTGGTGTGTGCTAAGTCCCCTGATTTAATTGAAGGGACGTGAAAGATTACAAGATTAGGAGAGAAAGGTTGTTTCAAATTTATCTCTGGATCTTATAATCCTGACAATTAGTAAAGAAGCATTCAATAATCAGGAGATAGCTAAATCACCAAGTCTCGGGAGATAACTGCAGCTAACCTAAACTTTTAGAGATTGGGAGAAGATAGCTACAGTTAGTAAGGAAAAGCTTTGTCATTGAGTCTCATGATCTTGGTGGTCAAGAAGGAAATGATTTGAGATCTAGAGATAGCCTTGTCACCCAATCTCAGAACTTAAGTGTGGTTAGCACAATCATTCAAAGATAAAGAGATTGCTTAGTCTCCAAGTCTCACAAAGAAACTATGGTTAGAGTTCATATTCCAAGATCATGAGATATGTTCTATGTGAGATAAACCCTGGTGTTAGTAAAGTATTCAACGATTGAGAGGGATTCCTTATCTCTAAATCTCCAAGTAAACCATAGTCAAGAAAAACACGATTCTGAGAAACTTGTTGTTGCACAATCTCCAAGAGGTAAATAGTGAATTACCAAAGTTAAGAAAAAATAGGAAATATCTACAAGGTACAGTACGTTGGTGAGCTATCAAAAGTAAGAATTTCAAGCCAATCAACTTTTATCTAGAGTTTTTAAACAATTTCTATGGTTTTAAAATAAAAAAGTAGTGATGGCCTTTTCCATCTCTCTTTTCAAATTAAACTGCATGTTAGCTTCATATGCTATGACTAGCACAGATTTGAACTTGATGCATGTAGAATGAATGCTGAGGTGATTGAACAATGACATTAAGAGATATTGACTAGTTTTTTGCATTAATTTCTGAATGATATATAGACTCAACACTTATATCTTTTACTTATTAAAATTTTTATAAAAGTATGGCAAGAAATTCAAAAGTTGTAGAGAGTTCTGAAGAAGAGCTTGTTCAGAGAAAAATACTTGGAGAAATAGAAAAGATGAGCCAACCAGAGTCTAGCAAGGCCTCAGCCAATGAAGGAACTAAAGAAATATGAGAGGAAAAGAAAGTAAAGACAAACTAAATAGAAGAATTCATGACATTTCTCCCAAGGTCTACTCAAAACAAGAAGGTTAGTGATGAGATTTTCTCTTATTACATGTCTAGTTGTAGAGACCCTGTTACTCTAGGATGTTCTAGTTATCATTTATTTAGTTACTTCTACAATAACAAAACTAGGCAAATTCCTGTTTGCAATCCTTGGAAATTAGGTTTGGTAAAATTGATAGGTCTAGATGTCTTTCTAGATGTTGATTTTCTCATAGAATTGGGTAGGAAATATGATCCAGTCTCTACGACTATCAAAAAGAATGATCAAACAACCCTAGTTTCCTTAGATAGAGCTTCTTTCATGAAAGCTATTGGTATATTTTATTCCTCATCCACTGAAATTGATTTGAGCAAATAATGAGAGAGGTATAAGAAGGAAATAAATCTAGTTAAGAATTTAATCCTCACTTTCATGCCTAGATCAAGGAAGTATGTAGCCTCATTACCTAGCGGTATGAATTCACCTTATGAATTCAAGTATTTTCACTTGTACATGAAGTACTTAGCTTATGGGTTGTGCAGAGTATTAGGGTTATATGGAGATGTTGATAGAATTCCTACAGATCTATGAATGATCATGTTAGACATATAGAACTCCCATGTAAACACTGATTATGATTACATTCAGTATGTCATTGACCAGATGCATGAGGGTCTCTTGATTATTTAGATGGCCAAGAAGTCTTGTTTCATGTATTACTCTCTTTTGATGCACTTAATCATTTTCCATAATATTAATGATTTGACACTCAAATGTTGACACCAAGGACACACATTCAGGGTTAGCCAAATCATGTGCAATTGTAGATTAGGGTTTGGAACTATACTTCCAATGAGCATGAGTTTTGTGGCTTTCAGAACTAGATTGTGTACCCACTTTTGATGTTGTTGGGTGTAAATGCAACCAGGTTGCATGTCAAGGTGTTAAGGATTTTAAGGCCTTGTGAATATGTTGATAAATGGCCTCAAGATCATAATTGGGGTGATTTCTATCAGGAAAATGCCTTTACATTGATCAAGGTATATGGATCTCCTCAGCCCCTACATGTGCTTCCAAAACATGTTCCTCCAAGGGTTACACTAATAGAATTCATTTGGAAGTTGGTATGGATAGACAATGAGCATTTGGATCCTCATAGGAAGGGTACTTTCACACCAAGACAACTCAAAATTTATGATATCCTTATTGGGAAGAAATCTTTGGAAGGGATCAAAACATGTTTGAGTTATTATAAGATGGGTATTGCCCAATACAAATATGTAGACCCTGAGGATATCATAAAAAGTTCCAAGAAATTATTCACTCCAAGTGTTACCAACATCTGAGAGCATGGAGGGTGTGATGAGGAAGACATCATTAGAAATGCTCTTGATGAACAAGAAGTTGAGAATAAAGTGGTAAAATATTGGGATCTTATGGACTTGGAGAAACAATTAAAAAAGGAAGGGATTGAATTTGGAGGATACTTCCTAGAATTTCCTTAGATGACCAGGATTATCTGAATGATTGAAATGTATGACACTTTATACAATCAATTGGAAAGTTAGTTGTAGGAGAAGCAAAAGGTGCCTGAAGAATATTCATCTTCTGAGTATGATGAAGATAGTGAGGGAACTTATGAGTAGCCTAGCCCTCCCCAAATGACTCAGCCACCTAGTTTTGATTAGAGCACAAAATATTCTAATACAAAGGAAACAAGTGATCCTCCTCAGAAGAAACCAAGAATATAGCAAGGAGAACCCTCTCAGACAAAAGAGCATGAAAAGAAACAGGAAGGATTAACTTCTTTGGTCACTGGTGATAGACATTACCATCACCAATTGAGAAGGAGCATAAGAGAGGGAAATAATAAGGAGACTCAAGAGGAGGTTGAATTGCCTCTCCAATTATGCAAAGATGAAAGGGAGTTTTACCAAGAAGAATTGCTAAGTGATGATGCCTTAATCAACAGTGAGGATTTCAAGAATTTTTCCATTTGGAGAAAAAAACAAGAGATTGGTAGTCAACTACAAATTATAGAGGGAGCCACAGTAGGGGATGAAGCCTTGCAAGCTTTGAAAAAATATGATCCTAGTTTGGAGACCATTACAATAGAAGAGGCTAGACAGTTGGTAAGATCAAGTGGGATGTTGCTTGTTCCAGGATGGGATCTAGCCTCATCATTCATCATAGATTAGATAAGGAGACAACTAGAGGCTCAATTATCCTCTCAAACTTAGATATGTGATATTATTAGAGGATGTGGCTATGACCCTAGATCCAAAAATCTTGTCATGTTTTCCTTAGCCCCAAGGACACAGAAGCCATCTTTGATTAATGTGGAAGAAAAGATGGATGGGAACAAGATTATATGGACAATATAGAACACATTAGATTTGGAAATATCTAAAGTTGTCACTCACTCTGCCTGTTTGAATGAGGCCAAAATAGAGCAACTATCACAAAAATATGGAAGGCTCTTTCATGAAATAGATGTCTTGGCCAAAGATAGGGAGAAGGGCCTGATGAAAATCTAGGTATTAGAGGAGCAATTGGAGGATCTAAAGGAAAATTTGGAAGAAGCCTCCAAGGTTCTTCCTCCTCCTGTTCAAGAAGTTGAAATCATTCACCCTACTATTATTGAAGAGTCTGTTCAGGCAAATGAGACCTTTGACAAGGATAGGAATGAGCTTTCTCTTTTTACCCTATTAAATATTTTGAAATATAAGACTGAGATAATAAAAGGAAAGATGGATGCAGTTCACAAGGCATATAACAAGTTACTTGATATTGAAAATGAGGTAAAATATGAAATAATGAATTTGGATCCACTTTTTAGTGTGTGGTCTTACAAGGGACCTTTATTTGAAAGTCTAGAAGCACTACAACTACACATACCAAATTTTTCTGTGGTAGTAAATCAAGTTGGGGAAATGATAGAGAAAATTGCTACATCCTTGTCATTTTTAAGGGAAAAGAAAATCAAGTGCAATTGAAATTAAATATGTTTGGTCTTGACTTCAGAAAATTCATCCCTCCCATCCACAATGAAAATAATGAAGTACAAGATGTTGAAGAGTGGAGAAGTGAATTTGATGCATTGTTTCCTAAAAGGGAATCTTTCCTAATAGATGAGAATATTTTTGATATGGATAAGTATAATAGATCCCTAGATGATATGTTTAAATTTGAAATAGATTTTGTCAAGTTTGTGCTAGAAAAAAGGGATATCACTGATGCCAGGTGGGAGAGACAACTAAAGTAGTTGTAGGCTATCAAAAGTTTTGACTGGCCAACAGAAGAGGAGGTTGTGTTTGGTCTATTTTAATTTTTATGAGTTGTCTAAAAAATTTTGGTTCCTAGTGTTAGTTTGTGTGCCTTAGCATCTAGTAATTTTCAAGTGTGCTTGCAAAGTTCTTCAAAATGTTTGTGTCCCAAGAAACTATTCTTTGAAAATGCTTGAGAACCTTAAACCCTAGGTCTTGTTTTCCTTTGGTAGGGTTTTTGTCTCCTAAAATTTTCAAAATTGTGCCCTAGCTCTTATATTTTCAAGTTGACCTTTATGCGCATGTATTTTATGTCTCTAAGTCTCATGAAGGTGGGTAGTTAGTTATTTTTATTCAGCGATTTGGCACAACGGTAATCTCCAAGTCTTTAGATAATTGGTGGTTAGTTGGAAACATTCAGCAATTCAAAGACAAGGTTATCTTTGAATCTCAAGAAGATTGTAGTCAAGTAAGTAACATCTAGAGATTGAGCACAAGAGTGAAGAGCTTAACAACTGATGTTAGTCATTGAATCTCATAAAGAAAATGTTAAGTCCTTTAAAATCTAGAGATCAAGCATAGACCATTGATGTTGGTAAATATGAGTGGCTAACGCTGAATCTCTCAAGTTAAGCCGAGTTAAAGAAAACATTCAACAACTTGGAGAAATATTTTATCTCTGAATCTCTTAAAGAGAACATGGTTAAGTATTTCATTCAGAGATCATGAGAATTGTGTTGGCACTGAATCTCTAAACATGAGCTGAGTTAAGTTAAATCTCAAGAGATTAAGCACTGACCATTGATCATATCTCAGATGTGTGGTTATTGTTGAATCTCTAGATAAATAAATCCAAGCAGAAAGAATTCAGTGACCAGGAGAGACAAGACTGATTTTTATCATATTTTAACACGTGTCCAAGAGGTTACTCTTAGAAAAATTAGTCTTGTCTCTCCTAAGATAAGAGTAATGTTGATTTAGTCTAGGACACTAATAGAACCTAGGGTTCAGAAGGCATTTAGTGATTTAGATATTACTCTTATCTCTAAATATCCAGACTAAATCATGGTTAAGGATTTTATCTAGATATCACGAGATTGCCTTATCTTTGAATCTTGGAACAAACTCAAGGTTAGATAAAGTGTTGCAAGATTAAGCATGGATCATCAATGTAAACCAAGATGAGTGAATGGCATTGAATCTCTTAAGGAAACTACATTCAAGACTTTTATTCTGTGACTTAGAGATGTATTTATCTCTTGATGTTGGAATTAGACTAGGGTTACATGAAAAATTAATAGATCATGAGATAAATCCTTGTTGCCCAATCTCCAAATAAACTTATTGTTAAGAAAATTATTCAAAGTTCTAGCGATGACTGTTGATCTTGTCTCAACTGTGTGGTTGGCACTAAATCTCAGAAAAAAAATTAGAGTTAGGTCATGTATTCAACAACTTAGTGTTTTGCCTTAGCACTAAATCTTAGAATAGAACCTCAGTTAAGATAAGTCAAATAAGATTAAATATGGGTCATTGATGTGGTAAAATATTTGGGGCTATTGTTTGATCTCATGATTCAAACCAGGCCAAGAAAATCATTCAGAGACACAGAGATTGCCTTATCTCTGAATCTCAAGTTAAAACTTGGGTCGAGTAAAGTAAAGTTAAGTTGCATTCAACAATTTTGAGATGTCTATTACCGTGAAGTCTCTGAATAGAACCTAGGGTTAATAAACCACTCAATGATCTAGAGATGCTTCTTATCTCTAAATCTCTAGACCATACCCAAGTTAAGGCAAATATTTAGAGATCATGATTAGTTTGGTCACTGAATCTTAGAATGGGACCTGACTCAAGTAAAGAATGTTGAGATAAAATATATATCATTGATCAAGACTCAGATGATTGGTATGCGCCAAATCTCTTAATTAAATCAAGGTGACATGAGATATTAGGAGATTAGGAGATAATGGTTTTTTCAAGTTAGTGCTGGATCTCGTAATCCTAACAGTTAGTGTAAAAACATTCAACGATCAAGAGATAATTAAGGCACTGAATCTCTTAATCTTGGTGGTCAAAAGGAAAACATTTAGAGATCAAGAGATAGTAAGTTTCCCAATCTCAGAACTTAACCATGGTCAGTGCAAGCATTTATAGATTATGGGTTCGCTCAGTCATTGGATCTCGTGACTTAAGTTGAGTTAAAGAAATCATTCAGAAACTTGGAGAAAGCCTTATCTCTGAATCTCCAAGTAACCCATAGTCAGGTGGAGCTAAGTGAGATGTTGATGATGACATTAATTTTTCCATTAGTACACTTAGTGAAAAAAATTGACATAGATCATCAGTACAAGAATTACCGATGGACTACAAGCATTACCAGTGAGCAACGAGCATACCCGATAGAACAAAAAGGTCATGAGAAAATGCTAAGTATGGAATTGACCGATGAACACTGACAAGTGTTGCACCAACGAAGTGAACAGGACATCACCGATAGGTTAATAACATAAAATTGAGATCATCACCAAAGACACAATTTTGAGAACAAAAACGATGGAACATAAAAGGCATACTCGATGAATAGTTCAAGAAAGGAACACCGACGATAAAGAAAACCGACCGTTAGAACCGATAGTTAGTTAGAGAACCCACAAATAGTGGATTTGAGTTTTACACTTCAGATAAAGTAATGTAATTCTATTTATAGAGTTTTTATTTGTTTTAAATCATAACTTGAGGGTCAAGAAAGCTTTATGTAAATGTTTTAAAGCATCCTAATGGATCTAAAACATATCTAACTAAAGATCAAGTTCAAGTTGTAAACCTTGGATCTAGACTTAACTTGCGAAGCATGAATAAGGAATTAAGCCAAAATCTAGTATAAATAGATGTTCAAATTAATTGTGAGTAATGAATTCATTATTGTTGATAGCCATGATGAGCATCTAAGGAGAAGAAGGTAGAATTCATGCAAAGATCAGAAACAAATCATATCAGTTGTCAAGAACACATAGAGGCTACTAACGAGTAGACAAAGGTATTATTCAATCATGGAAGGATGATTACTCATACATAGGAAGCTTTATTGGATCTATTATCAGCAATTAGAGATTGCATACATCATCAGATCAAAGACTTATGTAGTTGCATTCTAACAAGTGCATCACATCTAAATTCCTTTTGTAGAAGGTGGACTTAACCGTTCTTTACAAACCTCTTAACAGAGTGCACACTTAACAGCGTTGCTAAAGCTTCAAACGAAGCAGATCTTAATAGGTCTCCACTGTAATACTCCTAACAGGGTAGGTCATCATAAGTGACCAATTGTAAGCCTTAACTGGCCCCATCTTATCTGCAGATAGTGAAGTCTTGTGGGTAACAATCCCCATCGCAGTTTTTACTTCCTAATAGGAGTTTTCTGCGATATCATATCTTGTGTCATGTGTTATCTATTTTCATGAATGTTTCTTTTATGATTGCATACTAAAGAAGTTATGATATGATTGCATATACATAAAGAAAGATGAATAGTTAGATAAGATAATTTACAATCTGATGATTAAGGGTTAATGGGCTAACCAAGAAGAGTTTTAGAGGTACTGATTCACACCTCCCCTCTTAGTACATCATTCCAATATAATTCCAACAATTGGTATCAGAGCTAAGTCTCTTTCTTGAAAAGATTAAATACTTAAGAAAAAAGATCAGAGCAATGGAAAAGTACAGACTAGGTATGACTATTGAGAATGAGCAGTTATAGATGCAAATAAACTATGAACAGTATAAAGAGGCGAGAATCAAATTAAGAAAACTTCTTGATGAAAGAAAGATTATGGGAACCAGGCTGAATGAAAAAGACTACAAAGACTTAGAAATACAAGATTACTTTGATACAACAGAATCATCAACGAGAAAAGCTTCAAACGCATCAATAGAAGAAATTAAAAGTCTACAAGAGTTCAAACTGCATCTGATAGATCAAATCAAGATGCTACAATTCGGTCAAGAGACTCAACTGGTAAAAATGATTGATGTCATGAATGATGAAAGAAAAGCTGAAAATGAAAGAACACTAGCCATTGATGATAGGAGGAAAATAACAGAGAAGATACGGGAGAAAGAATCAGAGATTCAAAGACTTACTGAGCATCACATTGAGGTTACCAACCAGATTATTCTTATGAGTCAAGAAGAAAATAGATTAAATATAGAACTCATTGAAAGAATACAGATCATTGGTGAGCTAAGAGAAGAGAATGAAAAATTGAAGCATGAAATTAAAGTCCAGAATCAACACAATGAATTAATCAAAAAGGCTGAAGATAGCAACAAAAGGATGGATGATTTTCTTGATGGATAGAGAAGAGTCAACAACTACACATGATTAGGGTACAATGAGAATGGTGAATCTTCTAATCAACCAGATTAGAGGAATTCTTTCACAACCCCAAGATCCAAGAAGCTATCATGCAATCACTGTGGAAAACCAGGCCACACCTCAAACATCTACAGAAGCAAAATGAAAGGTATTTCTCAAGCACAATCTACTTTTATTGGTAATTGTTATAAATTTCAAAAGAAAGGACACAAGGAACATGAGTGTAAATCCAAAGTGACAAATCCCAAGAGAAAAAACTATATGGACAAGTACTGTCCTACCTGCAAGATGAATGGGCATACACATAATGAATGCTGGAAAAAGAACAACAAGGCATGGAGACCAAAGGAAACTAATAAAAGCTACAAACCAACAAGAGTAGGTAACTCATATGTTTGGGACTATAACACATGGGTATGGTCATATTGCTGCCAACTGTATGAGAAAGTGGACTAGAAGATCAAGAGGTTGGACCAATATAGGTATGACATGTTTGCATTTTCATAAGGTTGGACATGTGATAAAAGATTGCAAAGACTGACTGACAGACACAAGTACACATCCCAATGGAAATACCATTGATGACATCAAGAGAATGAGAAACAAGATGTGGGTAAAAGCCACAAACACTGAAGGTGCTGGAACAAGCAATGCAAATGGTGACACCTCATCCAATGGATCTGG
Source organism: Thuja plicata (assembly GCA_018584345.1). NCBI lineage: Eukaryota > Viridiplantae > Streptophyta > Pinopsida > Cupressales > Cupressaceae > Thuja > Thuja plicata. The sequence continues at coordinate 1,465,003 of MU227831.1, read as the reverse complement.
TGACATCACTACATCCAACTAAATTGCACAAGTAGGTATGGAACTGCATTATGACAAGTTTTACTATGCATCAGTTCCATTACACATATTTCATATTGTAATATAAGCATGAATAAAGATGCAAAATATTGTTTTTTGCTCAAAAAAATTGAAAAGAAACCATCAGTTATTGGGCACAATTTGCATTGGTAAACACACAAAGAAAAGTTAGCACTACTTATCAAAATGTATTGGTGATTACACAAGCTAAGTGTAAACCGACAGATAATGGTGAACATTGAATCAACAAAATCCGTCTTTGCAACCTCACCGACAATCATCAGTGAAGTCTCCAAAACCGCTAGCAACCCCTACGCTTTGCACAGACACCAAAGATGTTATGAATGTCTCTACCGAAAAAGTTAGTCTTCATATACTGACAAGTTGGTAAGCATTAATGACAATGTAGGGCACAAAAAGGTTATAAAAGCCTGACGGGTAAACTCATTTTTGCACCCGCAATTTTCAAGCAGAGCAGACCAAAGCAATTTTAGAGAAATTTGGAGAGTGACCCAACAGAAATCAATTTGACATGAAGCATTCACATTCACAAGAAATCACAGAGAATCTCTAAGTAATCACACTCACCGACCGCACTGTTTTATTTGTGAAAAGCCCTAAATTTTTGTAAACAAGATGGCATCGACTTCTAGAGTTGAGAAAATTAAGGAAAATAAGTAGAAATCCTTCAAGCTTGTCAGCAGAGGCTCATGCGCTGAACCTAAATAGAAGCTACACCCTGAAATAGCTTCACAACTTGATGATTCTAGAGCATTCTCTAGGATCCCACCTAGGGTTTTACTGGTAGAGGATGTAAGGTCCTATATTCACTGCAAGATCTTAGAAATAGGAGATCTAGACCTAGATAATTCCTATAGGGAACTATGTGATGATGCTAGAAAGCTCAAAGAAGAGCACAAACATTTGGAAGTAAAGGGACTCACAAATGCACTGCATTTTCCTAAGGTCTTCAAAACAGAATGGATAAAGATTGTTCTTAGCAGAGTTCACATCTAGAATCTATTTCTAAACAAGTCAAAGGTAATAACAAAGGATGTTATTCACGCGGTTACTAGTTATCCTACAACTGATAAACCACAGGTTCACAAGCACCCATCTCTGGCAGAAGTGGAAAAACTGACTGGTGCTAAATCAGATAAAAGAGCACTAAAGGTCAACACCATTACCGATGTAGAGCTGAAGTTTGGAGCATGTGTTTTTGGATATAAGATCTTCCAAGCAAGCCGAATGAATAGCATATCAAGTACAACTATGAGCATAGCTTACAAGATCATCAAATAGGGAAAGAAGATGGATCTTGTAGAGATATTATTACATCAATTAGAGGAGAACATGTGCACAATAAGGTCTTCAAGGACAAACACTTGTAAGTTTGGTTCCCTCATAATGTGCATATTCTTTTACTTTGAAGATTACTTTCCTTCAATAGGGAAAGTTGTATGGGACACAAGAAGACCCATAACCATTCAGATAGGTGAATTCATAGAATCACTAGGAATAGATTTTGATAATGTTATGCATGAGTATTTCAAAACCATTAAGGAAATGCTGCAAGCTAGAATAAGAATTCCTAAAAGTTTGATAGAGGAACACCGAGAAGACATGTTTCATGGTAGATACTGATTTCATGTACATCTAAGCAGTAGTACCTAGGAAATCATGGCTTTCTAAATTAGAATATGAAATCAAAGAAGGATTAGCCAATGAGTGCATTAAGGCACTATTAAATGAACCAGTGGACAATAAGAAACTAAGATTTGGTACCTATGAAGAGGCCAAACAAAAGATTAAAACAAATCTTGTTGTCAAGAAGGTTGTAAAACAGTCAAAAAGAATGGTGAAGAATTTGAAAAAGAACTTGAATATATCTTCAGAAGAAGAAGAAAGGGAAGGTGAAGAGGGACAAGAGGGCAAGGAGGAAATCACCAAGGACCAGCTACCCATTGGTGATATAGTAGAGAAAAATGAATCAGAGGAAGAGAAATATGATTCACCACCTCCTCCTCCACCAAAGAAGTCAAGAACAAGGAGTCAAATAGCAAAAGATGCAACTCCTTCTCCCATGGTAAAAGGAAAGGTGTATAAGAGGAAACTTGAAACACCAAAGGAAAAACAACCATTTAGGGCACCTACCAAAAGGAGGAAATTTTCTATGGATGAACCTGACACTACAAAAAAAGAAAAGGAAGTAGCAAAGGATACATCATCCAATGAAGACATTGATGAAATATGTAAGTACATTTCTGAAGCACCATCTCTTGGACATCCTAAGATTAGGAAATGGTTAAGATGGGATTCTGTAGAACATAATAAGATTGAAGATGCACTTATAGCTAAGATGTGTAGACACTATTGCATCCCACTAAAATTCACTACACATGATGTACCACAAGAACTGTTGATTAGAATATCTTGTAGATTTACTTTTACACTCCATGAGGAGAAAAGAATAAGAGAAAGAGTACTAGTTTCTCTTATGCCTCCTAAATCAAAAAGAGAAGAAATCAATGAAATCATGGAGAAATATGCAAAAATTTTCTCACCCAAAATGAGAGCTTATAAATTTCTTAAAGAGAAGCTTATAGAGCTAGAACAAGAAACCCATGATACATGGAGGAAGATACTCAATCCTGTCGAGGAGAGCAGTTATGAGAAGGAAACTGTCACCCAAAGAAATAACTCAACAGCTAAGTTAGACAGTGAAGAAGTAAAGATAACTGCCCATAAATAGATAGATATTATAGATGAAGAATGGCCTAAAAATAGTGAAGAAAATCAGGTACCAACAAGTCCAATTCACATCAGTTTAGAGGATGAACAAGTTACCAAAGAAGAATTGTCAATAAAAGGTAACTTAATTGATGATATAAATGATGAATCATGGTTAGACAATATTGTCAATGACACCACAGGACAAGACCCTATAGTAGAAGTTCAAAAAGATGAAGACATAAATATTACAAAGGGTAATACCGATGGACAAGATACAACTATTGACACTACAACAGTCAATACACCTACAAACATGAATATATTAATAGATGTTATTGATATTCAGTCAAGTCAAGAAAAATCATCTAAGAAAGATGATAATATACCCAAGGATATGGATACTGATGAAAACAAAGATGTATCCAACACTCAAAAGGATATAGATACAGAAATGAAGCATGCAATTGATAATCAACAAGAAGTGTCAAATGAACAAAACAAAGAAGCTGATAATAAAACAAAGGATACATTGAGAAAGGGTGAAGAAAAAGATAAAAGTGAAGGAGTCAAGCAGGATGAAGGAATAAAACTTAAATAAGATACATCTATTGATACACATAAGGAAAATGAGGAGACGTATTCACCAAACCAGCCGGTGGACTTAGAACAAATATAAAAGGACTCCTCATCTTCTCGACCCTCACCTACTAAATCCACCCAATCTCAAGCTTTATAGATGGTAGTACATCAATCTTCCACCCAACCAGAGAAGAATAAGAAGAAAATAGTAAAGAAATACATATTGGCTATTACACTGGATGAAGTAATAGAAGTTCCAAACTGGGATATTACCACTTTGGATAGTGATAAACTTCAAGAGTTTGGAGTGCTATGTCAAAGGAAAGCCATTCAAAATAAAATGATACAGGAACACAAGGAAACAATGGCACTTGAAAAGGAAAGAGACATTCTCCAACCACTTGTTCCTGAGGTAAAACTTGAAGAAACTGCTACAGTCAAGGAACAAATTGCTATTCTTACCAACACAATCATAGAGAAGAATATAGATGCAGAACAAGCTATGGAAGAACAAGAAGAAAAGAAGTATCAATACAAGTTAATTGATAAAATCAGCCAAGAAGTGGCACTGAACAAGGTAAAGCTCTCTGAAATAACTGATCAATTAGAGCCAATGATTGCTGAAGCAGTTACCTTAGTTCAAAATATGTGCACGCTTGAAAATTTTACAATGGAAAATAGTGTCAAGTTAGCAGAGATAGATTCTAATGTCACAGCAAGTGCACAAAGCCTAACCTCAAATGCAGATAGTATCAAGGCACATCATGACAAGGTCATTGAGGCTAACAGGATAAGGAAAGAAATATGGGATGCTGAAACACAACTAAGAGGTGAGATTATAGAACTACAGGCACACATTCTACCTAATCTTACCATTCTACAACATATTTCTAAAGCAAGAAACCTTATTGCAACCACAGAGATGTCTGTAGTAGACAACATCTATGATATACATCTAAGGATATCACTGGAGCACATGGCTCTAGAAATGCTAAAGGATAAATGGGAAAAGATGATGGAGGAGATCAAATCCTCACATTCCCAACTTTTTGACAAGCTATAAGTACCTTTGCCTTTAGAATCAAAAAAGGAGGAATAGAAAGGAAATGTATATTGTATGTACAGAAGGAACAGATAAATAAAGATAGTTATGTATAATATATATATAAAAAAAGAGAAAAGAAAATTACATAAGGATATGTATATATACTTACACTTACTGGAATATACATAGGGGGAGTCATTCAAATGACTAAGGAAGGAGTATACATAGGTGTACATACTAATACACTTAGTATGTTGCACATATCATGTTTTTGATACTAATGTCAAAGGGGGAGATTGATGACATTAATTTTTCTACTAGTACACTTAGTGAAAAACATTCACAAAGATCATCAGTACAAGCATTACCGATGGACTACAAGCATTACCGGTGAACAGCGAGCATACCTGACAAAACACAAAGGTCAGAAGAAAATTCTAAGTATGGAATTGACCGACGAACACTGAAAAGTGTTGCACCAATGAAGTGAACAAGACATCACCGACGGGTCAATAACATAACATTGAGATCATCACCCATGACATAGTTTTGAGAACAAAACTGACAGAACAGGAAAGGCATACCTGATGACTAGTTCAAGAAAGGAACATCAATGACAAAGAAAACTGACCGTCAGAACCGACAGTCAGTTAGAGAACCCGCAAATAGTGGATCTGAGTTTTACATGTCAGATAAAGCAATGTAATTCTATTGATAGAGTTTTTATTTGTTTTAAATCATAACTTGAGGGTCAAGCAAGCGTTATGTAAATGTTTTAAAGCATCCTAACAGATCTAAAACATATCTAACTAAAGATCAAGGTCAAGTTGTAAACCTTGGATCTAGAGTTAACTTGCGAAGTGTGAATCAAGAATTAAGCCAAAATCTA
>MU227831.1:1436877-1452807 GCA_018584345.1 Thuja plicata | reverse complement strand
ATCCCTCTCTCATGGGGGGGGCTGGTTGTACTTATGGTCTTGAGAGAGTCTCTTGAGCCATTTCTTTTCTGCATTCTTCTATCTCTTTTTGGAGAGGGGTTTTTCCCACTGGGTTTTCTTCTTTGTCATCGGTTTACAGAGATTTCCTTGTACTGGGTACCTGATCAGGCTTTGTTGCCGGGACCCTTTTCCTGCTTTCATAGCTGTGCTAGGTTAGCTTACCCCCTGCGCTTAGCTTAAGGGGGGGTGTTAGAGTAATCATTATTTTTCTTATTAATTAAATCATGTTGATTTAATTAGTTAAGTTATTACTCTTTAGTGCTTAAGCTTTCTCTTAGGTGCATTAATAATTAATTCTTTTATTAATTGTTAATGTGCAACCTAGATTTTTTAGGCTTTAGGGTTTTGTTCACCTTTATAGGTTGAACCTTGTAATTATTTTAATTAATTCAGATTATAATTTCTCTCTCTCTTTCTGAGCAGCTTCTGAGTTCTTCTTTTTCCATTCTTGCGCTTCTACTTTGTATCAGGTTATTTTGCATGTAGGTGTTCTTGGCGTTCTGTGGATTTGTGTTTCTCAAATCCTACACTTGGCACCTGATTAATGAGGATAGGGAGGTTAATTATCACAAAGAATAATGTATGTTAGCTTGTATTGGCGGTCACTATTTCTCATGGCAACTTTCAAAAGTTACTTTGAATATCTATAGACATAGGTGCCAAATATAAAAAATCAGAATGATTGCAATAGAGCCACTCAAGTTTCTTTCCTCCACCCAATGAAGATTGTAATTGTTTTTGTCTTCTAGTTCTTTTTTATTTTCCTAGCCTTCCAAAGCTTGTTGCATTCTATTTCTTCAAGGATTCCAAGATGGCTAGTTTATACTATAAGTAGCAAGTTTAATGTAATTGTAAAGGATGGTGAATTCACAACTGCGAAGCAGTTTTCTGATATTTTGTCTTGTTTTAGATTTTTTGTCATTTCAAGTGTATTGAAACAGAGGAATTTTAATAAAATATTGTGGAATTCCTTTTGTATATCTATGATGTCTTCATGTGTTGATGTTTGAATTCTTGTGTATTAAATTTTTAAGGAAAGTTTATTTACAAGGTAAATTGTGAGATTGTTCTTAAGTTTCTTTCAAGGGAAGGGTAATTCTTAAGGGTAGTTTTAGAGGGTTCAATATTTTCATAAGAATTTGATGTCTGGGTATGGAACAAGAAGATGATTTGCAAGGCATTTCATTTGGATTCTAAGTGTGTTTTTATTAAAAGGTTTCTACAAATATACATTTATTTGACTCTTTGACCTGGATTAGGCACTAGTCTATACTAGTTAAGTAGTTATCATCGTCAATCCTAAATTTAAAAATAATGTTTAGTTTTTGATTGAAGAACATAGATGTTTATGACTTGTGTTGAAGAATACAAGCATTTTTTTATTCCTTATAGAAGAGAATCCTTTAGGTACACCTGCCTAAGCTTGAAGCTCAAAGAGAAGAAGGGTGAGAATCCTTATTGCATATATATTTTCTATTGTCAAGTGCATCTTTTGGCTTGTAAAGTTCTGCAAAAGGTTAGTTACTAGCATCTGCAGGATTCGTTACCAATAGTTGCAGTAAAACTCATTAGCAAATCATTGTGAGAACCTAACCCATTGCAAGATTTATTGAGAAGCAGCAAGTCATTAAAAGGTACAACCGCCTGAGTTTGTGGAGCTCAAAATGAAGAAGGATTTAATCCTTGTTAGTTAGACTTTTGCTTGTTTGAATCAAGAGTTGGGAATCAAAGAGTCAAGTATAAATTATATATTGAGATTCTGCAAGAAAAGCTCTAAAAAAATGGCAACTCTACTGGCGAGAAGTGGATTTTAGAAATAGGGTTTTAAAGTTCATAGTGACTAATTTTCTATTGTTCCATTTCTTGATCAGTTTGTGAAATTGTCCCATAGTTGTTGTGGGTGGAAACTCCGTACTCTATGAATTCCAATTGTTGGTATAAGCATATTCAAAATTTTAAATTTCTTGTTAGATTTACAATAAGTCGACAAAGAAATACTAGGTCTTACTATAGGAACAATCCTGAGATTAATATAGGAGAAGAGCTCCATACACCTAGTAGAAGGCAATGGTCTAACAGAGGTGGGTGTGAACACATTTTCCCCAAGACATCTTGTGGAAGAATCCCGACTCCTATTCCTGAGAAATTTTCCTCATCCTATGATAGTTCTGAGCCTCTTAGGTCAGTTGACCCCAAGGTAGTTGATATATCTTTTGATCCCCTTTGGGATGAAGAAAATAATGACATAAGATTTTTTCCTACCTGAGAAAATATAGACCAACAAGGATAGACTTCTAGTACTAAAACTACATCATATGACTCTAATAAGCTACAAGATGAAGCGATGACCTTGAGGGAAAAATACCATGAGTAGTTATTGGAGATAGAAAATGGAAGAAAGATGCATAAGCAGGAGATCTATGAGTTATTAATGGAAATGCAAGAAGTCTTGAGGAAAACAAAAAATAATGAGTTGAAGGCTAAAAGTTTCAATGAAGAGTTCAGCCTTGAGGCAACAAGGTGATAATAACAAATCAAATTCAAAGATAGGTGAATTTGAAGGAGAGGGCCCTGTTTTGAGGTAGTTTCATCCATATGAGATTAAGAAAAATGCAGAGCTCAAGAATGATGATAAGGATGCATCTGATAAGGGTAAGCAGAAAATGGTGGGTATAAGTATAAATGAACCCAAGCAAAGAAAAGTTACCCCTTCTAGTATCTCTCAATTTGACATGGACCTAGAACAAGCTAGAAAAGCTAAGGAAGATTTAGCTAAGCAGCTAGAAAAATGGAGTTAGAAGCTGTTGTAGCTGAGATGAAAAGAAAATTTTATTTCCCTCATGATACTACAAATACTATTGCTAGTAGCTCAATGTTGGTTTCCATTGGGACATTATCACAAAACCCACCAGGTGGTTCAAGGCTAAGTGCTCAAGTTTTTGGCTCTAAACAAGGTGCCCCTCAACCTACCCACAATCAAGGAGGTGTATAATAGGAACAAGTGAAAATAATACCCTTGGAAATTTTCATAGAAGACCCATCCATCTAGATAGATACCATCTTATGTTCTTTGATGACATTCCTGGTCATCCAAATATGATCCCAAATGAGGTAAGAGATCGAATCCCTGGCTTCACTGGTAATAATGTCATAACTTGTGAGGAACATTTAAAAGATTTCACTGAAAAGATTAATGATTTTGAGATTGAGCATGAATGATGGGACTCCTTAAAGGCCATCTTTTCAAATGCTTTTTATTTTCTTTCTAGTAGTTTACTTCTAGAACAAATAGTTAAAATTATGGTTTTATATGTATATTTTATATATGTAAGGACATAAGTAGTAAAATGGATGAAAAGGGAACATAGTATGTTTTCTTTGAACTGATGGATAAAATTATAAGATGTAGTAGTTATATGCTAATGAATGATCCTATTTCCGCTGCTATGTTTTTGGGTAGTTTCCTTCCTGTAGCCATGTGCCTTGCAGGAGTATTAATTAGAATCTAACACTTCTTTCCTGATATTAATGATGAAAATATGTATGTCTCAGAGGTTGTGTGTGCATTTATGATGTTGTAAGGATCAGTCATGCTAAATTAAAGATCAACATCATGATGCTGAAGAAGTCAAAAGATAGTCGTTGCTGCAAAGACGCCATCATGTTGAAAAGGTCAAGAAATTAGTTGAAGTAAGTTAAGGCATCACTACAAAATCTCCACGGGAAGAACAAGTCAATTCATTTTCCTTTTAAAGACATCATGTGGATCTAGAGGCACCACATACTATATTCTGGGAAGACTAATTCTCTATGGCTAGTATTTCTGTTACAAAGCATTTTGAATTTGTAACGATCCTCATTAATGGAGTGATCTTAGATTTAGGGAGTAGTTGTAGATTTCCTTTAAATAAGATGACTATTGTTACTCTTTGGAGTTATTCGAGTTAGTATTTATTTCTGAATAGAAGTTGATACAATTGTTATACTCTTTATTTTATCCAATGTATTTTTCATGAATGAATAGAATACATAAGTTGAGTTCAATTCAAATATCTTAATTGTGTTTCTATTCACTCATCCAAGGGGCCCCACTTGGTGAGTGAATTCCCTTGTTAGAGTAGAATTCATTTCCACATTTTAGTGAAGTAAATAGAACTCTGTTATTCCTGCAACCACTAGTAACAAAACTAGTAGATTGTTCCTGTGCAAACATAGGCGGGTAGAACAGTTCCTATTCATAATTACTATTTTCCTAGAGTAAGAGCATTTATTTGAGTTAGCATAGATTTCCTAAAGATTAATTCATTTCAAATTCATAGGTTTAGCCATGAGAATCAATGGAGTTTGAAGCATATACTTTAGAATGTCCATTCCAAGTTTACGTCCCTGGTCGATAATTAAATGAGACTAAATGATCCGATTAGCAACCATTTAGGGTGTCCAATACTGAAATAAGAATTCTAATGCTATGGATTTATAATACAATTGTTTAGCTAAGAATTTTTGGTATTGCTTCTGGGGATGGTGTTAATTCAAACTTACTTTGGTGCTCATGTTTCTAGTTTTCATAATTTAGGATTGAGTTTCAAATATTCATTTTATGCATAGAAGAAGAGACCCTCATGGGAGATTCCTTCCTCACTATCACCAGGTAGAACTATTTGATATTTTTAATCCTTAGCCAGAGGAACCCTGAGATGAGAGTGAAGAAGAAAACCTATTCGAAAATCTATTTGTTGATGCCCAAGGAGAAATATCTTTTCCGTCATCCTCTGAAGGATCACTACATTTGCATGACATGTTTGACAAACCTGATTATCATGACAACCCTTTATCCCTTTTCATCTATCAACCACGACCGCCAGGTCCTCCCCCAAGGATGGCTCACCCTACCTTTCATTTCCCCATTCCTCCTTAGTACAATAATCATAATCTGAAGAACATACCTACCTTCACACTCCCAAAACTTTATGGCCTCATCACTGAAGACCTTGAGACTTTCCTTTTTGAGTTTGATATCCTTTATAGGAGCTATTATTACACCAGTAATGCCCATAAGCTGAAGTTGTTTCCATATACTCTTAAGGAGGCTTCTCCAAGGTGGTTCATGGGGCTAGGAGCTAATCCTATAGAAAATTGGGATGCCATGAGCAACATGTTTCTTTCCAAATATAAGGAATACTGTAGGGGTCAAGATTTAAAAGGGGATGACATTTTCAAAATGTCTCAAAAGGAGGATGAAACCTTGGAGGACTATGTCTCAAGGTTTATGTTCAACCTGTAGTGGAATACCCAACATTAGGAGAATGAGGAGTCTCAAAAGCATCTTTTTCTAAAAGGTGCAAATGATGGGAGTATAGAAGCTTTTGATCTTATGGCTGGTGGAGACATCACTCAGAAGAACTGGGCTGATATAAAGAAAATATGCCTGAACTATTCAAGGGCTACTATGAAGAAAGGGAGAGGAATAAGAGACTTGCCTCATAAATCCAATGGTTTGGGAGTATCTAAATTGGATTTGTCCAATCTTTTGTCTGACTTTAAGAAGGACATCATCAATGACATTGCTACTCAATTGGACAGCATGCAAGCATGAAGAAAGAAGGAGGATGCAAATGCTATGCTGGCTAGATTCTGCTCCCACTGCATAGAGAAGAAAAGGATCTGTAAGTGCAAAATATTTGCATCTGTGGACACCCCCTCAATGCCCATGGATTTTAAAGCTATAGATGAGGAGAATGAAGAGATTTTCTATGTTTCTTAGAGGCGACCATAGGCTCAATGACAAGGTATGCCTCAAGACCCCCTGAATAATTTTGGTTATAATAATAGTAGTTAATGGAAAAACCATAACCCTAAGAATTTATGCCCTCAAGGACAGAATTGTAATTATAACTGGTCTAACCAACAACCACAGTATAACCATAACTATCAACAACAACTTCCATTTAACCCATACCAACAACAATTTAACCAATATCAACAGCCACAATAGAATAACCAATGGAAACAACATGGTAATTGGAAACATCAACCTTAGTGGGGACCCAATCAGCCTAACCAGCAACAAGCCATTTTGCCTCTAGCTTGGTAACAAGATATTATTCCTCCACCTCCTACAACCATTAGTAATCCTCAGAAACCAACACAGTTGCCTGCACAACCAAATCCAAATCCTAATAACAAGCAGCAAGCTTACTCCCTGCAAGTAAATGATATTCACTTAAGATTAGGAACAACATTTCCTACACCTAAGGAGCCTATAATAACTAAAGTTTCAAATGCTGGGGAAGTAAGTAAGAATCAACCCACTACTGCTCCACCTATTTTGTAATCTACTCCAATTTTGAAAAATCCACCTTATCTGCAGAGATTGGCTCAAACAACACCCTTAAAAGAAAGCCCCATTGCAGCTGATTTGATTGACCAAATCAAGAAAATGATTGTCCAAATACCTCTGTTAGATTCATTCAAATAAATTCCCATCTATAATAAAGAAATCAAGGAAGCCTGTATCAAGAACCTTGGTAGGAAAAGGAAAGATCCTAACACTGTCCATGTTCTTGGGCACCTCTCTGATCTCATGCTTAGTAAAGTATTAATGCCTAAATAATCTGATCCAAGAAGCCCAATAGTTACCATTCATATTAATGGTATCCAAATATAGAATGTCTTGATTGATTTAGGAGCATCCATCAATGTGATGACTATCAAAGTTTTGTTAAGACTTAGTATCATTGGTTTAAGGGAAACCCCTACAATAGTCTACTTAGCTGATAATTCCATAGTGAAGCTAGATGGTATGGTGGAGGACATTGTTTTCACACTTGATTCCTTGGATTACCCCTCAGATTTCATAATTTCATCCCCCAAAGCCACACTAGGAGGATATCCATTAATCTTAGGAAGGCCTTGGCTAGCCACAACAAATGCTTGCATTGCATATCGCTAAGGAAAAATAACAATATATCATGGGATCCATACCAAGAAATTATTTTGTCATTGCTATCAAACCTTAACTGGTGAGACTATTGTTATCTGTTTGAGTACCATGTCTATTGTTGATGAAGAAGATTTAATAAGAAGACCAAGTGAATGGTTGAGTTAAGGTAAATAAAAGGGTACTTGATCAGTTGGCACTTTGGCAAAGTAATTAGTTGTTTATCTTTCAAAGACAATTTTTTTGGCTGTTCTGTGCCGAGGAAAGTTGCTTGTGCTGAGCAAAGTTGTTCGTGATGAGCAAAGTTGTTTAATGCCGAGCACCAGTGAAATTGCCGAGTGAAAATAGTGATGTTGGCTGACTTACAGTAATTGGATTAATGATGAGATTTGAGATCTCTGGCCGACTTAGTTAATTTTATTGGGATATGTAATGTTAATTAAAGATTGATCCACATCATTTAATGTATGGGTAACCGTAATTAATGCATGATTTCAAGATTTAATTAGAGACTAATTTGGAGAAGTAAATGTAATGCATAGATGGAATGATCCATTGGATCTGACCTAACCTAAGATCTACGATCTTGTTTAAGTGGAAATAGATTTATCTAACCTAAACAGAGAGGTATATGATAACCTCAAGGGGTTATTCATTGAGTATGCAAGAGGTGTGCTACTAAATGTGAAGTGTGGATGTGTATGAAAGAGGTTTGCATAGTTGATTTACTGTTTGGCATGATCTAGCAGAGAAGGCTGAATACAGAAGTAGAGAGTTGCATGTGTGATTTCTTGACGAATCTCCAAGTAGATCAGAAGGTTGAAATGACAATGCAGGCTATCCAGTAAGTTAACATCAGAGTTGTAATTGGATCTGAATTTTCAAAATAATTTGTATGTATCAGATCACAAACTGCTGATTACTTTCTAACTATTGTATCAGTTAAAATCCTTTAACAAGGTTGACCTAACAATCATTTGTATAAATCCTCTAACAAGGTGACATTCAGGTGGAATTTTCTAAGTCCTCTAACAAGGCCACTCCTGACAGGGTGATTAAATCCTTTAACCAGGTCACACCTAGCAGTGTGTTATTATAACCTTTTATAGGGTTGGCTCCTCACAGAGCTCACTTCAGAAGAGTGAAAACTTTGTAGCATGTTACTGGTGGTTTTCCCCATATTGGGTTTCCACGTTAAATACTTATGTCAACTTGTATGAATGCTTATGGTTTATTTTACTGTTATGTTTCTACAAGCTAATTTCATTAGACATTAAACTGCATGATTAAAGTTACTAACTTATGCTACTGCTGCCGAGTAGATATGAAATATAGAAAGTTTTTATTTGCTACATTTAGACCCAAGGATAACAAATTCACTCCTCCCCTCTTAGTTATTCTAAATTCATTCTAATAAGCCACACTAGGAGGATATCCATTAATCTTAGGAAGGCCTTGGCTAGCCACAACAGATGCTTGCATTGCATATCGCTAAGGAAAAATAAAAATGTATGATGGGATCTATACCAAGAAATTAACCCTATACTCTCTAGCCAAGCCTCAAGCTAACCTAGACCAAGTTATCTGGCCAGACCTAGGTGATGTTTCCCTAGAGGAAAATTTTGTGCAGCAGCTCATGGTTATTGGAAGAGATCCATTTATGGTATCCCAAGAGGAAGATGACATACTAGTGGAAATTCTTACCAACCTATATGGCTCTGATGCATCCTCTTGTCATGTCCCTAACTCTTCCCTCCAAATTATATTGCCCAAACAAAATCCACCTAAGCTTCATGCAACACTTGATTATCTTTATACCTTATTACCACAGGAGATCAAGTCACCCTCATTTGCAGAATTTATGATGCTAGATAAAGTTAAAAGAGTAGAGATAGCCTTAGGAAAGGAGTTGAATGTCAACAAGACCCTCACCAAGTCTCAGATGGCCAGTCTTATCCATTTTTTGAAAGATAGACAACAAGCATTTGCATGGGACTATACTAATATGAAGGGGTTAGACCAAAAGCTTTGTACTCGTAAGATTTATATTAGCCTATAATTCTGACCAATTAGACAAGCCCAGAGGAGAATCAACCTGGCTTTGAGAGATATAGTAAAGACCGAGCTACAAAAAATCCTTAAAGCTGGCTTTATTTATCCCATTTCTGACAACCAATGATTCTCTCCTTTAGTTATTGTTCCAAAAAAGGGGGGAAATTGAGATTTTGTGTGGACTATAGGGAGCTCAACAAAGAAAATAATAAAGACCACTTTCCATTACCTTTCATTGACCAAGTACTTGACAACCTTGTTGGTAAAAAGCATTTTTCATTTTTAGATGGGTTCATTGGCTACAACCAAATCCAGATAGCACCTTAAGATCAAGATAAGACAATGTTCACCTGTTCGTGGGGAACATTTTCTTATTCTATCTTGCCATTTGGATTGTGTAATTCACCTGCTACTTTTCAGTGGGCGGTAATTAGTATCTTCTCTGACATTTATGCTCACTCTGTTGAAATATACATAAATGACTTCACTGCATATGTAACTACATTTAAGGAGGCTCATGCTAACTTGTAGAAATTTCCAAAAAGATGTCAGGAATACAACCTCTTCCTTAATAGTGAGAAGTGCTACATGATGATGGAAGAGGGAGTTTCCTTAGGGCATTACCTCTCATCCTTTGGTATCTAGGTTGATCCTACAAAGATTGCAGTCATAAATACACTTCCAACTCCAGTCAAGAAAAATGATGTCAGGTGTTTTCTTGGTCATGTTGGATACTACAGGAGATTCATTAAGGACTTTAGCCAACTTGCATCCCCTTTGTATACTCTATTGAAGAAAGAAGCTGAATTTGAATGGACAGTTGATTGTGAACTGTCATTTCAGTAGTTGAAAGTTGTTTTGATTCAAACACCTATTCTTAGAGGACCTAATTAGAAGCTGCCTTTTCATATTCATACAAATGCATCAGACTATTCCAAAAGGAAGGTACAGTTGAGCATGCTATATATTATATTAGTAAGAATCTGTAATGTGCTAAACTAAACTGAAAAGGAATTACTAGTAGTAATCTATGCACTTAATAAATTCAGTCATTACATTACTGGTTATGAAGTTTTTGTATACACTGACCATTCAGTAATCAAATAATTAATGAACAAACCCGCCATATCTGGTAGGTTAGCAAAATGGTTACTCCTCATGTAGGAGTTTGATGTAATTGTGTGTGAGAATTTACACCTTCATGAAATTAGGATTAACAACTACAATTCTATGGAAAGAAATAACAATTTAGCCTAAAGAATTGCAATTAAAAATCCATGACATCTCATGGTTCTCTAACTAAGATTTGTTGAAAGAGCTCTTAGCCTTAATCTCTCTCAAGGACAATCCTAGAATGAGAAATTGATATAAAAATGCCTAAATATAGCTCAAATTCTCAAGATATGTGTGCTTTGCAACTCAAATGCTCATGATTATGCTCTTAAAATGATCAATTTGCTATGAAAATGCTCAATATGCTCTCAATTGCTCACAAATTTCCTATAGTAATGATGCTATGCATTTGAATTTTCTAGGATTTTTTATGCTTACAAAATGGCTTGTATTTATAGAAATTTCCCAAGGGTAGGGGGTAGAGTGAATTGACCATGGGTTAATCCTTGGTTGAGTTTGATCCCTCAAATGGTTTCAAATGGGGGACCAATTAAATGGTTGTCCTCAAAGGGTGGGACAAGAAGACAAATTACTCAATTCTCATTGGTTGATCAAATTTTGTTGAAATAAAATAGGATTTATTTAATTCAATCAATTAATTAAATTAGCCATGTAAGGGTGAATAGGTTCAATTTGATTTTTGATTTAAAACTATATAATTAATTGATTAAAATTAATTATATAATATTGATTGATCCCTTTTAGGCTTAGATTTGATTATTTGATTTGATTATTTAATTAATCCTTTGATTTTATTTGATTTTGTCCAATTTTCTTGATAAATCTCTATTTGAATGATTTTGATCCATTTTGAGAATTTTTAAGTATTTTTTTGAGATTTGCAGATTTGGATGATTAAGAAACACCTGGTCAATTTTAGGTGTCTACAAATGCCCCTCTTTGAATTGATGTGTGAAGCACATTGATTCAAAGAAAACTTGATGTCTTGATGCAGATTGGATACTAATGTTTGATGCAAAATCTGATTGATTTGAAAATATGATGTGAAACCCTGATGTGAAACTTGATGCGAAACCCTGATGCAAAACTTGATGTGAAACTTTGATGCGAAACCCTGATGCAGAACTTGATTTGATGCCCCACTGATAAAAGTTTGAAATTTTAATGCCCCAGATTTGATATAAGATATGATGCAAAATCCTGATTTGAACTTTTGATGTGGATATGATGCCTCCTTGGGAAATAAATTGAGATGATGGTAGATGATTTGTTTGATTTTGGGAAATTGAGATTCATTTCTTGATAAAATTAATTTGAAAATGCCCCGATTATGAGAGAATTTGATGAGAATAGCTATGATTGAGAAAACATTGTTGATGTTTTAGATATGTTGATGATGATCAGATATCACGTGATGTTAGTCAAAATCACTTGGTTGATGTTGTATTGATGTCAATCAGATAGGATAAGTATGTTGATGTATTTATTGGATAAACCGATAATTCACTCTCAAGATCTAGAGAGATGAACAAATGGATTGATTGGATAACTGATAATTCGTTCTCAATATTTAGAGAGACAAACAAATGGATTGATTGGAGAAACTAATAATTCACTCTCAAGATCTAGAGAGATGAACAAATGGATTGATTTTCCTTCCTCAAGATCTAGAGTTAGGAAATTTGATGTGCTCAAGATGAGAAAATGGATGATAGGATAAATGATTGACTTGAAATGATCAATTGGATGATTTGACTGATTGATATTCAACTGGATTGGATTTGATGGGAAGATTAATGGGGGGAGGCTGATAGATAGGGGCATTCATTATGATTTAGGTACAGATATAGGGATGGGGATAAACAGAGTTAGGTTTCTCCGAGTTGATCAGATGGTGAGTTTGCCCCTAGGTGAGTAGATGTATATTGATAATATCCTTGATGTAGCATTGATCAATTTGATGATTCAGATGTTTGAAGACATTGATTAGCAATTTGATGATGTAATCATGATTAACTTCCACACCCTTCACTTAGAAAGATACTTAAAACAATGCAGTTAATCTATCATGAAAATGCAATGCAACTAATTGTCCTTGAGGTTTGCGAAATAAATGCAAACAAAGATATATTTTCATCATTGAGTGTTGTGGAACTAGGAGTCGATACAATCCTTACTGGTGCCACTACAACCATAAGAATATAAATATGACTTTAATCTCAGTTGGTAACCTCTTTTAGGAACCTAGTACAACCCTCACTAGTTGAATGATCAACTGTGGGAGTATGAATACCGGTTTCATCAGATTCAATGTTGCAAGTGGATTTTGGTATTAAGATATTGAAGATCTAAATATCCAAGGCATCCTTTTGCGTAAACAAACAAAGGTTAACCCTCCTTCCTATATGAATGTCCTCGATGGTTCTTTGATGACCATGTCCTTAGAAGAATTCACACAAGTTAAAGGACCTTCCTCAAAACAGTCACACAGAAGTTAAGAAAACATCATCGATTAGCTAAAAAGACATGACTCAAAAAATTCAATGAAAAACAAATCAAAAATTTCAAGTGTATCGCAATGTATCATGATTTTCAAAAAGAATTCCAAACATTCTGATCATTTTAAGGTGTTGTCAATTTTTAATCCTGATAAAATAAGTCAATGAAACTCAAGGATCATGTTGTAGGATCAAACTGTTTAGGGTTGAACAATGATATCCATCAAAGGTTCCAAAATATCTCTCCTCTGAATATGAAAATCTGCTTCTATCGTGTGACCAAAATTGTGCACTTTTGAATCTGTTTGGTACCAAAATCTATGATTTTTGCCCCCAAGTGAGAAGTGAAACGATGTGTTAAGCTTGGGCAAATGAAACCTAGAATGCAACAATGCAGCTCAAAGAATTTATGCAAGTTTTTATGATTTTTGGATTTTTAGGGATTTTTTATTTTTTTAAATTTTTAGAGATTTTTTATTTTTAGAATTTTTAGATTTTTATAATTTATCATCTCTCAAACAAGATTGCATTGGTTTTCCCCCAATGTCTAGAAAGGTATAGGACATGAAAGATGGATTTGGAAGGTGATGGATTAGAAATGGAAAGGCCACGATGGATGAAACATGCGAATGTGACCCATAGGACTATCTCCTCTAGATCACCCAAGCTAAGGAAAAATGATATATAAATGTGAAGCATGTTTTTGGATAAGCAATGGAAGCCATTGATGCAATTCTAGATAGCATGTGGGATAATGACCTGATGTCATGAAAGTGAGTGATCCAAAAGAGTGGACATGTCAAGAGGTTTTTGATAACAAATATTGCACTTTATGTCCTTCATTTTTTATCAAGACCAATGGATCAATTTGGGGCAAGATGTGGATAAGATAGCACGATCAGGATAAAGGGTATTGGAGGCTATGAGGGGATAATTTTTGGATTATGGAAAGACTTCTTAGGAATAATGAAGGTGGATTGGGGAGAAGCAAGATCATGATAGGGTAGCAAGGATGCAACAAGTGAATAAGTTGATGGAAAGGATAATGGTGTCAAGATACTTGATGCTCATGGATGTGTTAAACCTTGTCAAGACCAAAGGTAAAAGAGGGAATATGGATGCAAGTGAGATAAATGGTAGAATATGGAGGATAGAATGGATGATACTTGTGCCCAAGTGTAAAGTGCAAGAGGAAGGAATTACGCATGACACCTGTTTGCCAGGTTTTTGTCATGGTACTTACCCAAGGCGCCACAAGAAGTGGTTTTCACCATAGGACAAATTGATTTTTCTTTACTTTTGCTACCAAGGTGCTTGTTTTGCCAGGTTTTCACCAAGGCACTTTTTCTCTCTTTTTTTTCATTTTTTTTTCTTTTGTGTTTTTCAATATTTTCTCATCATTTGGATCTTTGAACAATTCTCTTCTGAAAGATATGCTATAATAAACCATAGCTATGGATATGATGCTCAAAGATGTTGATAAGGTGATGATAATGGACACATATGAAGGATAAGGGTAAATGGTGGTGAAGGTTTTATGCCATAGATTAGATAAGAGGGATGAAAAGATGAAAAGTATGTGTTGGATAATGAATGTGAGGATAAGAAGGTATGTAGTGGATGGAAATGTTGGAAAGATCAACTGTGACACACACTTTGAAGGGTAGTGGAATGATGGAAGAACAATGGATGAAGAAAGTGAGGATGTAGCTAAGATAGTGGATTTTGGGATGTAGGAACCCAAAGTAGACTTGGAAAGTGGAAAATGTTGGAAGGAGATGGAATGGAAGCCTTTGGAAGCTTGAATGTCAAGTTTGATTTTTCTTTTGTGTGCAAGTCTTTCAAAAGTGACTTGGGAATCCACATAGTCTTTGATTTTTCTTTCTTTTGCGATGATTTTGAATGCATTTCTTCAATGAGGGATTTAGGAACCCACATTTTCTTTGATTTTTCTTTTTTCTTGGTGGACCTTTGCGGCATTTTAGATATTTCATTTTTCTTTTCATTCACATGTCGATTAGATGAGACATGGTGATTTTTATACACATGTAGATTCTTGGATTTTTTATTTTTATGTTGCACATCCAAATTGCTTCCAAAACACTTAGGAATTTTGGGTGAATGGGAATATGGAGGGTTCATATGAATTGGTATTTGGACATTCTTCAAGTATGTATGCCTTCATTGATCTTGATACATGGTAGGGTAAGTGAGTGAAGAGCTAGGGATGGTAGGCATGGTTGATGGAGGAATATATGGACCCAATATGGATGGAAGGGATGAAGACTTGAACTTTGGGACATAGGAACCCAAAATGGATTTGGAGGATGGTGAAGGCATGTGGTTGCATTTGAATGGAGGGAGATAAGGTGTGAAATAGATATCAATATCTTTGACATGAGTTATATTTCCAAGGCTCTCATCTTTAAGATTTATCTTTATACCAATAGGCTCATGAGTAGCTTTGATAGGAGAAACCTTGATAGGATCAAATGAATCTTGAAGGGATTTATTATCATGCAAGGGATTTGGAGGAATGATGGTTTCTTGAGGTGAATATGGAGGATCATGACAAGGAGTTAATGGGATACTTCGATCTTGACAAGGATCTGCAGATGGTGCAGAGAGAGTGCTTTGCTCTTGATTTTCAATATGTTCATTAAAAATGGTGGAAGGGATATCTTGTTCATGCTTGGGAATTGGACTAGGTATAGAGCTTGGAAGGACACTTTTTTCGTGAAATGAAAGGATATAAGCTTGGAAGACATGAAAGGGTGCAAGGGGATCATCACACACTTCTATGGATATGGGACCTTCATCAAATATGGGAGGGGATTGTATAGAATCTTGTTCTTGATCTTTATTGATACTTTTTTCTTTTCTCTTTGGATTATCCTCTTGGCATGGAGCCACTTCTAAGGATAAGGTAGATGCTTGGATATGCATGGGGAATGTTTGGAAGAATGATGGAGAATCCTTTTGAATAGGCATTGAAGCACATGGAAGCTTAGGGTGATGAAGGGTGCTCCCCTTAATGCCACAAACACATAACAGAAACAGAGAAACAACAACAATTTGCAAGAATAGAAAATGGGCTTCTTATTATCTCCACAAATGTAGAATTACAAACTTTTAGAATTACAATATGCAAAGCCACATGGGCATTCCCTTACAATATTCTGTAGGACAAAGCCTCGAATTATTACCCAGATCTACTACCCAGAACTATTCTGAACTGCCTAAGAC
>MU227831.1:1415764-1436777 GCA_018584345.1 Thuja plicata | reverse complement strand
GTGGCCCAACTTCCGAAGACCATAAGTCATCACCAGTTGACCCGATCGGCTATTATAACCCCATTTCGGAAATGCCACAAAGCGCTCTACAGGCTTGATTGGCGCAAGCGCTTGTCGCCCAAATTTTTGACCTCATCCGGGGCCTCTAAAACCTTCAAAACTGAGTTCAAAGTTTATGTACCCTGCTGCCAATACCGAAAATTTTCAATATCTTCCAATATGCACTTGATCTGGCAATGAAACTTTACTGGCAGACTTATATGACCAAAATGAACCTCCAAGAAAGAAATCAGATCATTCTAAGAACATACGAAAATTACCAAAAATAGTAACTTTCCATAAATAGCAGCTCTGCACAAAATAGCCCTTATTGAATATAAAAACAGAAATATTTTTGGGTGATGCAAGATTGCTCTTACACCCAGGATGCTCCTGCATCATAGGGTCTATGATCTTTGAAGCATGAAAATGATTTACATCAAGATGTAAGTTATCTTGAGTTTCTTTTAGAGGTAGCCCTTAAGGGTAGAAATAGTCAATGTGGAAAATATCATCATTAGGCTCATGCTTTGGTAGAGGAATTTTGGATAGTTGTGAAGCTTTGTGAGATGGATGAAGGATGAAAGGAGTAAAAGCTATGGGAGAAACCTTACTAGATAGAGGTTTATGCATTAGATATTTCTTGAGAGTGATACCTTTCTCTTCATTCTTTTTATTATCTTGATAAAAAATAGGGTGGTTATTAAATTTTCCTTGATCCAAGATAGGTTTGTGTTGAAATTTTCTTCTGTGCAAATAATTGATTGTATGTTTGTCATTAATGACAACATATAATATACATCAGGTATCCTATATGCAATTATTAGTACAGATGATTTGGAGCTATGCATGTTTATTTCCATGGTGTATACATGTTCTAGTTGCTATGTGCATTCACGTAGAGTCAGATATGCATTTTCAGTTGAGTTATGATTAATCAGTTATGGCTGTTACAGTTTCTGGAGTTTATATGTTAAGGCGCCGACGTAAATATAGTGTCTCTTGAGTTGTGCCTATATTTTGGACATGCATGTTTGTATTCATGTTTAGTTATGAGTTAAAGATAATTATCCAAAGGTGCTAAATGTATTTCAACATAATCATGATGTTAGAGTTAATTTGGTGAAGCCGACTTTGTGAAGTGTTGTGTCTATTCAGTTTGAGTTGTGTGGTCACAATCTTTATTGTGTGTTTGGTTGAGCTGACAAGGAAGTTGATGAAGTGTTTCCAGATACCATCATGACCTTATCTTTGGTGAAGATACATATAGTAGTTCAGATATGTTCACTATGGGTGAGAAAATGAAGTGAAAAAGAAAAGACAGAGAAGAGTAGAAAGTCAGAGAGAATAAGTTGAAGATCTATGTGAAGAAATAGAAGTTGATTGCAATTCATTGGAATTGATCAAGACAAAAATTCTACTCAAACAGTTCATTTACCAGATATAGTGTATATCTGTTGTACTGAAGGTTGTAGCCTTCACCATCTTAGCAGTGAGCTATTGGATAGTGAGTCCTCACCCTTAACAGGGTTATCAGTAAAAGACTCTTAACAAGGTTTGACCTTTAACCAGGTCTCTATACTTCTTGCATTGTAACGATCAACTCCTAACAGGGTTGTAAGATCTTCTAATAGGGATCATTATAAACTAGTGCAGTTATTTGTGGGTGCTAATTCCCACCGGGGTTTTTGCCTATTTGGTTTCCCTGTAATCAAATTGTTGAGTACTCTTTTGTGTTATCTGAATGTGCATTTAATTTATAATGATTCACCCCCCTCTCAGTTATCCTTGGGACTATTCCAACAGTTTGTTGCACTTAAATGTTTTGTCTTGTGAAGAAGATGAAGATATAGATGGCCCATCATCATAAAGAAAAGGAAAGATTGATCTTAATGATGGCTCTTTAGATGATGTATATTTTTGTTTTTCCTCATTATTTGTAAAGGTCGATGTGTCATATTTATGGAAATATGCTTCTGTATCCCTCTTCAAAATTAAGTGCATTGTCTCCATAAACCTAGGATCTTGGGATGCCTCTAATATTTCATCTTCATTTACTTCATCGTATTGAGTCCCATGGATATTTTGATCTTGATTTTGATAATTATTCTCTACCATAGGATCAATTTGTTTCTCAAATAGATTCATCATTATAAATGTTTTTGGATAATCTAATCTTTCTGATAAACTAGACACAAAGTACTACAAAAAGGGTATCCAAATATGTTTTCAAAATTCTTCCAAGCCCTCAGGAAATGGCCCCTCTTTTCCCTTGTTTGTTTCTGGACGGCACTTGCCTATGTGTAGGCGGCCTTTAAATGTTGGTACATGGTTACTGGAATTCCTCTACGCGGCACTCTATAGTTCACAGGTGGCGTTGGAATATTGATAGGGAGTTTTACAATGTTTTCACGTGGCACTTTCTAGTGGCTTATGCGGCTTATGAAATTTTCCCAGCGGTGTTTCAAAGTTTTAGGCGACACAAAATTGTTTTTACATGGCTCTTTGCTGATCAAAGTTGAAATTTTCAATTTTTTGGATTTTAAAAGTTTAATGGTTTTGATCAGACCTGTTAAAGAAGATTCTTGCATGAAAATGAAATACAAACTCAACGCACACATCAAATTTGCACCATATCCCTAAAAAAATACTAAAAGTGTATGTTCTTGGATGTTTTTATAGGTATAAACAAGAAATTCTTCCAAGCAATCTACCTAGAGTCAAATTTGGCTTTTAACAATGGCTCTAAAAAGGTAGGCTTACTATTTAACAAGGTTTTAGTCACACCTCCATTCTAAATCTTGTCAAGTTCCTTTACCCCCTTGCGGGATTCCCACATGCATGAAAGTATAATTTTGCGCAATCCCGAAGGACTACTGGATGAAGTGAGGATGACTTGCACAAGACTTAGTCACTTTCTGATTAAGGTAAAGTGCATTTTTTTATAGTGGATTGGATGATATTGTGGAAAAAGTGTTTGTCTCCCACTTTGGGTCATTCTCTCTCACCGCCTTTTTAAGGAATTATCTGGAGGCAGGCCCTCTAAAGTTGTATTTGATCTAGCATATATAAAAAACAAGAAATCGAACTCGGTTCAACAAGTTTGGGAGTTTGATTCACTTAGAAAGTGAAGAGCATATCCCTATTTTCATTCCTTGTTCAAAACACCTCAAACACGCTTGTTCTTTTTCAACCCCTTGACAAGGGGGTTCTTAAAATTGAAGTGTTTGGTCAATTCCTTATCCCTTTCTTTCTACCAAATTGAGCTCACACGTTTGGATTTTTGATCCACTTCACAAAGTGGAGAGAATATGCCTAATGTTTGTTCAATTTGGACAATAATATGGTTTTTTCCTATTAAAATATATTTAAAGAAAGCCACAATTTAAGCAATGCAAGCTTCATTTGAAAAATACCTTGTTTCGAAGCTAGCAAAGGCTAGGCGCATTTTTGATGGATTTTGCCTTTTTTTTTTGTTACTCACCTAGTGGCGATCGTTCCCACTCTGGATCTTCCAACAAGTTAGTCAACACAACCAAAAAAGTGGAGAAAAACTTGAAAATAACTTGAAAAAATGCTTCTAAGTTATTTTTTATCAATTTTTGCAAAATCAAGCTTAAAGAACTCAAAAAAATAAGAAATCAACTAAAGAGTAGGGAATTTCTTTTTGTATGCAAAAAATACTTTTATATAGTGATCATACAAATGTTCTTCTTTTAAACTTTCTAAAATATTGGAAGCATGAATTTCCTTAGCATGTTTAGTTTGTGCTCTTACCTGTTTGCTAGGCTTTGTCACTCTATCCTCTGGTTTCTGTACTTTTGGATGATTTTTCATCTACAGGAATTGAAAATATAGAGAGTTAGAATAGTGAACAAATCAATTAGAACTTGATAAAAAATAATAAATTCTACATGGCCTTTAACAACTAATAAGTGGCTTTTAACTGTTACAAAGAAGAATTTAAAACTTTAAATGCAGAAATTAAAAGTTAACACGTGGCTCTGAAAAATCCAAAGGCGGCAAAGGAAAATCCACAGGCGGCACAGAATGTGCAAATTATGGTCAAAGAGTAAAAGCACGCGACTCTAGAAAGATCACAGGCGGTCTTTTGTTGTTAACAGGTGGCCCTTTACAGAACCAAGTGACACACTTTATCTCATACGTGGCCTAAGAATGAAAGATAGAAATAGAAGAAATATGTACGCAGATTTTGACTGTTCACAGGCGGCTTCAAAATCTTTGTAGGTGGCTCTTTACCTATTTTTTGCAAAATGATCAAGAAAGTGAACCAAAACACACAAAAATATGATAAAAATGATTTAATTGAGGCCTAAATCCCCATGGTGGGCTCCATTTGTGTGTGAGAATTTACACCTTCATGAAATTAGGATTAACAACTATAATTCTATGGAAAGAAATAACAATTTAGCCTAAAGAATTGCAATTAAAAATCCATGACATCTCATGGTTCTCTAACTAAGATTTGTTGAAAGAGCTCTCAGCCTTAATCTCTCTCAAGGACAATCCTAGAATGAGAAATTGATATAAAATGCCTAAATCTAGCTCAAATTCTCAAGATATGTGTGCTTTTCAACTCAAATGCTCATGATTATGCTCTTAAAATGATCAATTTTCTATGAAAATGCTCAATATGCTCTCAACTGCTCACAAAATTCCTATAGTAATGATGGTATGCATTCAAATTTTCTAGGATATGTTATGCTTACAAAATGTCTTGTATTTATAGAAAATTCCCAAGGGTAGGGGGTAGAGTGAATTGACCATGGGTTAATCCTTTGTTGAGTTTGATCCCTCAAATGGTTTCAAATGGGGGGACCATTTAAATGGTTGTCTTCAAAGGGTGGGACAAGAAGACAAAATACTCAATTCTCATTGATTGATCAAATTGTGTTGAAATAAAATAGGATTTATTTAATTCAATCAATTAATTAAATTAGCCATGTAAGAGTGAATAGGTTCAATTTGATTTTTGATTTAAAACTATACAATTAATTGATTAAAATTAATTATATAATTTTCATTGATCCCTTTTAGACTTAGATTTGATTATTTGATTTGATTATTTAATTAATCCTTTGATTTTATTTGATTTTGTCTAATTTTCTTGATAAATGTCCATTTGAATGATTTTGATCCATTTGAGCATTTTGAAGCATTTTGTTGAGATTTCCAGATTTGGATGATTAAGAAACACCTGGTCAATTTTAGGTGTCTATAGTAACAATCATTGATAAACTAGGCAAGGCTAATGTGGTGGCTGATTTCTTATCTAGATTGCAAGTTCTAGATGATCCTGTAGCAATTGATGACAAATTCGTTGATGAGCACCTCTTCTCTGTTACCACTTACAACCCATGGTATGTCGATATCGCAAACTACCTTGCTACAAGGACACCACCTAATTTCTCCCCAAGAGAGTGTAGACTTTTGGTTGAGAAAAGCTTCAATTTCTCATGGATATCAGGATTTATGTTTTACACAATTCCTAGCCAGGTCACCCAAAGATGCATCCATGAAGATGAGACTTATGACATCCTTTGGGCATGTCATGATGAACCATGTGGTGGCCACTTTGCAGGGAAGAGGACAACATACAAGATATCAACAACATGTTACTATTGGCCTACCCTACATAAAGATGTTGCTAAGAATGCCAAGAACTATGACTGATCCCAGCATATGGGGTGCCCAACCAAGTCAGATGAAATGCCCCTGCAGCCTCAAGTGGTGGTAACACCATTTGACAAATGGGGTATTGATTTTGTGTGACCTATCAAGCCATCTTCTTACAGTAAGCCATATATCTTAGTATGCACTAATTATGCAACTAAATGTGTAGAAGCCAAAGAAATGAGGCATGCTAGAGATCATAAGGTAGCAGAATTCCTTTATGAATATATCTTTACTAGGTTTGGTATACCTCATGAGATAGTAATAGATCAAGGTGCACAGTTTACTTCTAATCTTATTGTTGAGTTGATGCATGAGTACACAGTAAGGCATGGTAAATATTCCCCATACCATCCTTAGGATAATGGGAAAGAAGAAATAAAAAATTGGGAGATTGAGTCAATATTGACTAAAATAGTTTTTTCTCACAAGAAGGACTGGGCTACCCATCTTCCTGAAGCCTTTTGGGCTTACCGAACAACTCTGAAAACAAAAACTAGTTTTACTCCTTTTGAACTGGTTTATGGCAAATTTGCATCTATGCCTATTGAGTTTCAGCACAAAACTCTTAGGATGACATTGGAATTAGACATTAACCTTACAAGGGCACAAGAAGACAAGCTCCTGCAGCTTAATGGGCTAGATGAGTATCAAAAGTATGCACTTCATAACAAACAATTGATTTAGAAGTAGCGAAAGAAGTGGCATGAAAAATTCATCAAGGACAAGAAATTTTCCATTGGTTATTGGGCCCTACTCTATGACTCATGCTATTAGAATACCCCAGGCAAATTTCAAACCTGATGGCTAGTCCCTTATGAAATATAATGGAGCGGTTCATCTTTCCACTATTCATCCTGTGCGATTCAAACTAGTTTTGAACGGGCATCGCCTCAAGATCTACCACAAGCCTGCAAGTTGTGAAGACTTCCTACAGTAGTTCCAGCTAAATAATGATAGTAGCACTCCTACAGTAGCAACATCTGGGTCTTTTGCCTAGGTTTCCACTAATCCTTGATTTTTATCAATGATTTCATAATAAATATTTCACTCTCAGTGAAATAATTTCTCCATAGCAAAATCCACCTCACCTCCTCTCTCTACCATGTTCTTCTATACTATCGTATCACTCCATTAGTGCATCTTGCATAACAAAACACTCTTCTTGTAGCACTCCACATGTTAGTGACACATACCTTCATTCATACATTATTTTATTATTTTTAGTAGAATTTAGTGTTCTTTTTCTTTTTTCTACTCTTGCACGCAATGGCTTGGTGGGACCCATGCCTTACACTTAGTTGGGGGGAGGGATTATTTAATATTTGTTTGAAAATTTTGAAATTAGCATGTGAAGGATGAAATTTATTTCTTTTCTTTTCAAGATGACCGCTGTCATGTGTGAAGCCATCTGTCACCCAGTGATTACATCATCATGATTTTATGTGAAAGTAATTAAAATTTTTAAAAGCCAAAGTTCAATTAATGATGGTATTTTCACGATGTGTTTAGGGTGGCAGGCCTTAACACACATGAAAGTATTTATGAAATATCTTTCACTTTTAATTACTTCCAACCTTGAAGTAAATGATATTTTGTACTCCTATTTTCTCGTCTACATTATCTCGAGTCAATTGTAGTTTCCATTTTTTTAGCTTCTGTAGAGATTCTATGCAAAATTTCTTGTTAAGAGCAATGGGAGGAGACCTTCAAAGGCATGAGCTGACAAAACATGGAGTTCTACTTGGAGAACCAGCCAACTATGGTAAATTCTGAAGAAGAGGATGACTGGATTACTATCTTAGCCTTAATGGATTTAATGAAGAAATTTCTCTGCTATTTCTAAACACTTTGGATAATGGGTTTGCAGTGGTAAAGGGTTTACGAATTGAGTTCACAGAGGATGTTGTAGAAGAGGTAACGATAATTCCATAGGAAGGAGAAAAATGGTCCAAAGATATTGATTTATGCTCAACTAGTGTATAGTTCACCTTGCATGGTGATCTATGGCTAGACATTGACAAGAAGTAGGGTACCTTAAGGGTATCATTGCCCATGGAGTACATGCAACCAACTACGTTCATCATATCATACTTCACCTGTGAAGACCATTACAAATATCTCCATGAGTTGCATTTCAAGATCTTGAGAGCCCTCCACCATGATGATAGACTGGTAAATCTACCTACCTTTTTATTTAACATTGTGAAAAAGCAAGCTTCTCTAGTTCAATCAGGAAAATTTCAGTCGGTTTCCCATCATCGTTTAATCAAATTACTTGTAGAAAGGGAGTTAAATAAGCAATCTATTGGGACTTGGGATGAATTTTTAGCAATGAATGGAGTGGTGCCTAGAGTGGTCAGCCCTAGAGGCCAAGGTATAGGAAGAAGGGTTAAGACAACAACATGGTTTTGCAAGGTAGTTCAATGAACAGATTCCATTCTTGAAGCCTCTTCCTCTAAACCTAACACATCTAGGAAAAGAGATTTCAATAGTAGTACTCTTATTCCTAATAGGAATAAACACAAAATCAAGGAGACCAATGATACCCCACCTTCCATGACAACTAGGTCTGCTTTAGAAAAAGACAAGGGTAAAACCCTAGGATCAGAAGAATTAATTCCACAATAGAAGAAACATGGTGATAGCATAGATGATGAAACCTTTCCCTCTTTGATGAGGTGATGCTAGAAGAACCTCCTATAGAAACTATGGAGGAGGTGTTTGCCAGTAAGAGGAAACACAAAGATCCTCTTTGTTCTTCCCAAACCCCTGCTAGGAAGAGTGTAAGACTCTCTACCAATGTCAGCAAAGATGACAAGTCTCATGTTCAATTTGTGGATATAGAGTCATCTGAGTCTATAGAGAAGTCCTCTTCTAAGGAAAAGTTTCAGAAAAGTACAGATAGTGACACCATTTCCCACCATACAGATTTTGAAACAACAGTTGATCCTAATATTGATTACATCCTCATAGATAGTAATAGGAATTCTGAAGAGGAAAAGGAATTTTATGATGGCTCTACTAGGAAAGATAATTTTGATAATTCAAAAAACCTTCCTGATAATTAATTCCCAACAATTAATGAATATATTATTGAAACGATGTTAGAACAAGTAAGAAAGGATGGGTTGGATGCACTAGCTAAAGCAGTTGAATCTTATCAAAAGGATAAGGCAATAAACACTCTTGTAGCATGGAAAGAGGAAAATTCCACCTAGAGTGAGGCAGTAAAAACCCCTCATTCTACAGTAGGATGGATTGATATCCTTAACTAGGGACCCATGCCACCTCCATACTTATCTACACCATTAGTAACAGGGTTGAGCTTGTACCATAATTTTGTATGGGAAAGGGCACAATGGAATTTAGAAAAGGAAAATTTGAAAACAACCATTGATGAGCAAGCTCATCAATTAGATCAAAAAATAGATCAGATTGCAATATTGGAAAGATGGGTTAAGTAGATTACTGAGTTGATTCCTGAAGCAATGGCATGTAGGTCACCATCTCCAGTCTATGCATTGTTCCTCAAGGAATAGTTTGTTAATTTTAAATTAACTAGGATTGTAAAGGGACTGAATCATTCTGTCTCACAACCTCATGAATTCTATGATGCATTTCAGTCAGCTCCCATGGCTATAGAAAATTTGTTATGTGAAATGTATTTACATAATATTGCTATACCCAATGACAGGGACTGGAATTCACTATTGTATGTGGGAGATGTTCAGTTAAGAGTAGTGATGTCTTGGATGAAGAATGAGATAAGCAGGAAACATCAGGCCTTGCCATATAGAAATAGTGAAATTGATACACCTTTGCTGATGTAGCCTAAAGTTCAGCATTCCAGACAAACTTTTCTTGACTAGGTCTCAGTCACTATGAGCCCAAGTTGATTCAACAAGGTCCATCCAGTCAGAGAACAAGCATATACAGACTGGGAACTACATTCATCACAGAATATTGAGGCTGTAATCTCTACTTCTAGGCATAGATGGGTAAGGATGTCACATGATCTGAAGGTTTGTGAACCTCATTCTCCATAGAACTTAACTTTTACCACTCACCAAGTTCCATGCTATATAATTTTGGGCAAAACACTACGCAATTATTGGATTCTAATAAGGTTCCAACTGCCTATTCTCCTACAGCCTCTGTTAGCAGTAAATGAAAGTGTAGAAGAACATGACATGGATAAAGAAGTGCAGAGGTGGGAAAGACTTCAGGAAAATCATGGGTATTTCAACCATATTTTTGATGATTCAGGAGAAAATACTACTAGTGACCTAAAGCTCTAAGCTAGGATACAAAACTTCATGATTCCTTGGGACCAGTAATAGGATAGTTGGGGGGAATGACGAGCCTCCTTAAAGTCCATCTTTTCAAATGCTTTTTATTTTCTTTCCAACAGTTTAATTATAGAATAGATAATTAAACTTATGGTTTTATATGTATATTTTGTATATGTAAGGACATAAGTAGTAAAATGGATGAAAAGGGAACATAGTATGTTTGCTTTGAACTGATGGATAAAATGATAAGATGCAATAGTTATATGCTAATGAATGATCCTATTTCCTCTTCTATGTTTGTGGATAGTTTCCTTCATGTAGCCATGTGCCTTGCAAGAGTATTAATTGGAATCTAACACTTCTTTCTTGATATTAATGATGAAAATATATATGTCTCGAAGGTTGTGTGTGCATTGATTATGTTGCAGGGATAAGTTGTGGTGAATTAAAGATTAGCATGCCATCATCGTGATGTTGAAGAAGTCAAAAGAAAGCCATTACTGCAAAGACACCATCATGTTGAAAAGGTTGATAAAGTGGTTGAAGTAAGTTAAGACGTCACTACAAGATCTCTGCGGGATGAAAAATTCAATTTAGTTTTCTATTAAAGATAGCGCGCGGATCTAGAGGCACCATGTACTATATTCTGGGAAGACTAATTCTTTATGGCTGATATTTCTGTTATGAAGCATTATGAATGTGTAACGATCCTCATTAATAGAGTGATCTTAGATTTATGGATTAGTTATAGATTTCCTTTAAATAAGATGACTATTGTAACTCTTTGGTGTTAGTCGAGTTAGTAGTTATTTTTTAATAGAAGTTGATACAATTGTTATACTGTTTATTTTATCCAGTTTATTTTTCATGAATGAATAGAATGCACAAGTTGAGTTCAATTCTGATATCTTAATTTTTTTTCTATTCACTCATCCAAGGGGGCCTACTTAGTGAGTGAATTCCCTTGTTAGAGTAGAATTCATTTCCACGTTTTAGAGAAGTAAATAGAACTCTGTTATTCCTACAGCCACTAGTTACAGAACTAGTAGATTGTTCTTGCAGCATAGGCGGGTAGAGTAGTTCCTATCCATAATTATTGTTTACCTAGAGTAAGAGAATTTATTTGAGTTAGCTTAGATTTCCTGAAGCTTAATACATTTAAAATTCATAGGTTTACCCATGAGATTCAATGGTGTTTGAAGCATATACTTTGCAAATGCTATTCCAAGTTTACGTCCCTAGTCGATAATTAAATGAGACTGAATGATCCAATTAGCAACCATTTAGGGTGTCCAATCCTGAAATAAGCAGTCTAATGCTATGGGTTTCTAAGACAATTGTTTAGCCAAGCAATGAAGATGTCATAATGAACCTTTTTGTCCAATCTATGATAGAAGATACTAGGGAATGGTTTAGGAATTTTCCTGAGGGTAGAATAGCAGCCTGGGATGAATTTGTGAGATCTTTAAGGGAACAATACCATGAACATGTCAATTTAGGTTACATGCTGAATGAATTCAATAACATCCAAAACTTCCCTAATGAAATCATGGCTTATTTCAACAATACATTTCAAAAGGCCATGAACAAGTTATTTTAGGTCTTAAGACTGGATGAGCAAGTGTTTTTAACCACATACTTCAATGTTGTTGATGGAAAGATGTCCTATCTTCTTAGGGATAAGAACCCATGTACCCTGATAGATGCTTACATGATAGCTATTGATATTGAGAGCAATAGACAAGCCTCAGGAAAGATGGGGAAGAGAGAGGATGGTAAATTGTGGAAGGAGACAAGAGGAAAAACAAGAAAACCCATTAAAGAGGATGATAGGGTTGATAAATTGATGAGTGCAGTGAAGGATCTTACTACCAAAATAGAAAAAAAAAATGATAAAGGTTTTTATGATAGTAAATATCAGTACCAAAGGTATGATAGACAACCAAATTTGAGGGACATGCCATATAAAACAAACTAGAAATATGGCAAGCCAATCCCTAAAAATCAAGAAAACTAGAAGACAAAGGAAACCCCTGATCCTGTGAAAAGAAATAGTACAAAAAATGTGGAGAACATCCCTTGGTGTGCTGATTTTATTATGCCCCACTCTTCTTACTAGTGTGTTATATACCAGGCTTTAATTGATCAAATGGAGGAGGGAAATGAACATACATGTTCAGGATAAGAAGGCCCTGCTCTCAATATGTTTACTGTAAGAAGATGTTGTCCATGGTCTTCAGAAGATATTAAAATCTTGAAAATATAAGTAATAGAGGATGAGAATACCAAGAATAACAACCACAATTTGTTTATGATTCAGATGATGAAGTTGGTATTGTGCTAAAAAGAACTATTAATGTTGTGGGTGATGATAAAGAGCATCCCCATTTTAGACAACCAAGTGATGAAGAAAATAGATCCTTGACCATAGTAGCAATAAATCATGCTATAAGTGCCTATAATTTGAGAAACATAAGGGTGAAGCCTGGTCAAGGGAAACCTGCTTCTATTTTCATCAAAGAAGATGCCCGAGTGGTTTCTACTGAATTTCTTGTTAAGGATATAAAGGAAAATAAAGTTACTAAACAAGGAGAATCCCCTTCTGCCCAAAAGGAGAAGGAGGAAGTGACAGTAGAAGAACCAATTACTACTGACAAAGCCAAGAAAGGTAAGAGAACAAGTGATGTATTTTTTGAATTTCCTACATTTGACATGAATCATCTTCTTACACAAATGAAAGTTTCATTTCTACTGATGTAGATGTTGAATATAAAAGAGCACACAAAAGCTGCAATGTCACTTTTCAAAGGGATATAAGATATCCCTATTGAAGATAAGAAGGAAAATAAGAAGAAGGAAGTTTCTTTTGAGCTGGACACTCCTATATTATATGTGGGTAATATGATTACCCAAGATATATCTCAAGTGGACTCATTCTATGTTACTTTGTTGATAAATAATAGGCTTGTTAGAATTGCATGATTTACTCTGGTGTTGCTGCCAATGTCATACCATATGAAGTAATGAAGGAATTAAGAATGAATGTGGATACCTGCTATGGGAGATACTATTTCATGGAGAATAGAGAGTTCCCTATAGTAGGAACTCTAAAGGGAATTAAGGTAAAGATAGCTATATTTCCTGAAGCCACATACAAGATGGATGTGGTTGTTGTGGATACTCAGCCCCATTATGGCATGTTGTTGTCAAGACAACGGGCTGTAGCAGTAGGGATTCATGTCTAATTGGATCTATCTTATGCAATAATCCCAGTAAATGGGACTAAAGTGAAATTGTATAGGGAGACACGAGTACCAATCACTCTTGAAAAGGTGCCAAGAACATGCTTAATTGTTATGTAGAGGTAGACATGAAGAACTTCAGAGTGGAGAAGATCCTGCAAGAATGCAGAAACACTGATCCACTAGTGGAGGAATTGTCCACACAACAAAATGGATTTTGGAAGATGTATTTTGATGGAACTTGTTCCAAGGAAGGATCAAGAGCAGGAGTCCTATTCATTTCTCCATCGGGTACCACTTTCAAGTATTCCTTCTTACTATCTTTTCTATGCACAAACAATATTGTTGAGTATGAAACCCTATGCTTAGGGTTAAACATTGCATCCAAGCATGGTATCAAGTGCCTACAGGTTTTTGGGGACTCTGAATTGGTAGTAGAAAATGTTAGATCTAAATATTTTGTACAAAATGATAGGTTAAAATTGTACAAACATGCAGTATGAGATCAAATAGAACTGTTTTATTCTTTCAACATAAATTGGGTAGAAAGATCAAAAAATATTATGGCTGATTTCTTAGCCAAGTTCGCTTTGAAAAGTGATGATTCAACTTTGATTGGAGTATCTATTGTAGAGGTCGAGAAGAGACCAGTGGTTCTAGATAATGTTTATAATTGGAAATTTTTTGAGGATGACCAAGATATCCTCAGGTTTCTCCAATGTCTTGATCATTTTGAGGGTCAACATGTAGATTGTAATGCCTTGATTGAAGTAGTTTACAGAAAGGAGATGGTCTTTGGAAATGAATTTGTTCAGTTGATTTCTAATCAGATCTCCTAAGGGTTGGTGGAACTAAAGGAATTATTCAATGACCAAGATAACTTTATGTCTAAAAAGAGAAATGGCAAATTGGAGGACCTTGAAGAGATAAACCTGGTATCAGAGGCAACACCTCAAAATGTGTATATTGGAAAAAGTTTAGATCCTTGTGTTAGGAAAAATCTATAAAGGTTATTAAGAAAACAAAATCATGTGTTTACATGGTCCTATGAGGATTTAAAGGCTTAAAGGGAGGACCTATTTCAACATGAGATCCTGTTGAAGCCAGATATTAAACCATTTAGGAAAAAGTAGAGGCATATTAATCCACTATTGGACCCCAAAATGCAACAAGAACTAATGAGGTTGAGAGATGAAGGGATTATCCAACATATAAGAAATTCAACCTAGGTATCTAATTTAGTCCTAGTCGGGAAGAAAAATGGTGACATAAGGATGTGTGTGGATTTTAGAAATCTATACCTCGCATCTTTGAAAGACAATTATTCTTTGCCAAATATGGAGGTAATGTTGCATAAAGTCACTAGTTGTGACTTATTATCAATTATGGATGGCTTCTCAAGAGATAATCAAGTACTAGTAAAGGAGTCAGAGAAGTTCAAAAATGCATTTACTATTCTGTTGGGAACCTATGTATATGTTAGGATGTCATTTGGTCTGATGAATGCAGGAGAAACATTCCAACGAGCCATGTATGCTTCTTTCAAGGATTTTATTGATTTATTCATGGTTATTTATTAGGATGACTTGAAAACATATTCCAAGGAAGCAAAGGATCATTGTTATAATCTTGAAAAGGTGTTCATTAGAGCTATTGAATATGGTGTGTCTCTGAATCCTAATAAGTGCTAGTTTGCTATCACAGAAGGAAAGTTGTTAGGGCACATTGTATCAAAGGAAGGAGTAAGAATTGACCCAGAGAGGATAGAGGAAATCCAAAAGGTCCTTGCCCCAAAAAATGTCAAAGGAGTGTAGTATTTCTTAGGAAAGATAAATTTTGTTAGAAGGTTCATTGTTAACTTTGCAAAAATTGTCAAACCTCTAATAATTTTTTTTGAAGAAAGATGCCAAGTTCTTGTGGGATGATGAGGCACAATTTGCCTTTGATAGTATTAAGAAATAAATCCAGGAAGCCCCTACTTTGAGGTCTCCCAATTATAGAAAACCCTTCTCACTTTTCTCTTTTTCATCTTTCCATACAACAACTATTGTATTATTGCAAAAGGATGAGGAAGGACATGAGCATCTCATTGCATTTTTTAGAAACTCACTCCAAGCTGAAGAACTAAATTATGAGGTGATGAAGAAGCAAGAATATGTACTTTTAAAGGCTCTCAATTCATTCAGGCCTTATCTAATTTTTTCAAAGGTGATAGCATATGTACCTCATGCAATAGTTAAGGATATTCTCACCCAGTTAGAAGTCACTAGGAAAAGATGAAAATGGATGAAGAGAGTTCAAGAGTTCAATATAGAAATACATATCACAAAACTAGTGAGAGGATTGGGCTTAGCAAAGCTCGTGACTAAAGAAAATATGGATTTGGTGCAAGTGAATAATATGGAGTTGCAAGAACTAACACTCACTAGCATTGAAAGACATCACTGGTATTCTGATATTTTCCACTTCATCAAAAATGCTAAGTGCCCTGATTCTATGAGTGACAATCAGAAAAGGAATATAAGGTTGAAATTCCAGAAGTATACCTTAGTACAAGGAGAATTGTACTAGAAGAATAGAGATGGTGTACTCTTTTTGTGTCTAGATGAAAGGCAAGCTGATAGAGTATTGAAATAAATGCATGATGGCTTGTGTGGTGGACACTTCTCTGCTAAGACAACTGCCCACATAATTCTAAGGGATGGTTATTATTGGCCCTGTATTTTTAGAGATTCTTTCAAGTATATACAAAAATGTGAACCTTGCCAAATGTTTTACTCCAAATTTAAATTCTCAAGAGCCTTATTATTGAATCCAATGGAGGCTCAAGCCCCTTTTACTATGTGGGGAATTAATTTCATTGCATAATTTGTAGAAAGGTCTAGTGGTGTGCATAGATAGATTTTGGTTGCTACAGACTACTTTACAAAATGGAATGAAGAAATCCCTACAAAAGGAGAAACCAGTAAATTTGTCATTGATTTTTTAATGGAAAATGTCTTGACTAGATTTGGTGTCCTTTTGAAGCTAGTAACAGAAAATACCAAATGTTTTAGTTCTGGAGAGTTTTGAGATTTCTGTGATGAAAATGGAATTTTTATATCTTATTCCTCTCCATATTATCCACAAGAAAATAGAAAGGCAGAATCAAGCAACAAAAGTATTCTACAAATCTTGAAGAAGACCTTAGAAACAAATAAGAGGGCATGGCATTCAAAACTAAAATTATCCTTATGAGCTGATAGAGTGACAATGAAAGTGGCTACTAGTAAGTCACATTTTGAGCTAGTATATGGAATGCAAGATAGGTTGCTTGTTAATAATTTTCTTCATGTTTATAAGTTCATCATGGATCAAGAGCTAGAAGTGAATGATGCTCTACAAGATAGAATGGTCCAATTGATTGAGATTGATAAGAACAAAAGGTAAGGATAGAAGAAAAATATAAGAATTCAATAGAAGATGAAATACATGTTTGACAAAAGGGCCAGTACCAGAAAATTCCATCCAAATGACATGATATTGTAATGGAATGCCAGGGCCGAGGATAAAGGAAAGCACAAAAAGTTTAAATCTCTATGGTTGGGACCTTTTATAATTCATCAGATACACGTAAAGGATTCATATTTTTTGAAAAATATGGATGGTGAGGTGTTTGAATTTCTAGTGCATGGAAACCTTTCTTCAATTCATTCATATTTCTATGCACATTAGTCTTGTACTCTATCTACAAGTGTGTTTGTTTTCTATTGTGTGTTTGTTTTAAAGTTCTATGTTTCCTTTCTACATTAGGTTAGTTTGGTTGTAGTCTTCCATCCCAGGGATCTAGTTTCTTGTATTGAACTTTCTTTCAAAGTATCCTCAGATAGAACCACTATTGGGTTTATTTTAGGTTTTCTGAGTTGTCTAAATTTTTTTGGTTCCGAGTGTCTATTTGTGTGCATTAGCATCTAGTAATTTTCAAGTTTTCTTGCAAAGTTCTTCAAAATGTCTGTGTCCCAAGCAAATTTTCTTTGAAAATTCCTAAGAGCCTTAAACCCTAGGTCTTTTTTTCCTTTGGTAGGGTTTTTGTCTCCTAAAATTTCCAAAATTGTGCCCTAGCTCTTATATTTTCAAGTTGACCTTTATGCACAAGCCTTTTATGTCTCTTTAAGTCTCTAAGTCTTGTGAAGGTGGGTGGTTAGTTATTTTTATTTAGAAATCTAGCGCAACAATAATCTCCAAGTCTCTAGAGAATTGGTGGTTAGTTGGAAACATTCAGCAATTCAGAGACAAGTTTTTCTCTGAATCTCAAGAAGATTGCAGTCAAGTAAGTAACATCTGGAGATTGAGTGTAGAAGTGAAGAGATTAAAAACCTATGTTAGTTGCTGAATCTTTTAAAGAAAATGTTGTGTCCTTTAAAATATAGAGATCAAGTGGAGACCTTTGATGTTAGTAAAGATGAGCGGCTAGTGTTGAATCTCTCAAGTTAAGCTGAGTTAAAATTAAAAAAATTCAACGACTTGGAGAAAGATTTTATCTATGAATCTCTTAAAGAGACCATGGTTAAGTATTTCATTTAGAGATCATGAGAATTGTGTTGGCACTGAATCTCTAAACATGAGTTGAGTTAAGTTAAATCTCAACAGATTAAGCACTGACCATTGATCATTGTTGAAGACAATTATTCAATTGTGTATTGCCATTGATGTTACACATGAATATACACTTATGTAGTGATTCTTCACAAATGTCCACATCCATACTGAGCACAGTTGGTGAATTGAAAGAGTTTTTCAGTGTTGACCGAGCACAGCCAGGTATTGAAGATGTTTAGTGTTGATCGAGTCACTCGGGCATTTCAAACATGGTTAGACATTAAAGAAACACAGTATTGACCGAGTTGATTATTCAGTGTCAGCCGACTAACAGTGTTTTACATTTTATAATTAATTGGTTATGTGAGGCCGATTGAATTATGATTTGTTACTTATTAAGAAGTGTATTCAAGCTGACATGATAGGGCTTATCATATATATGAAAGGTCAAGTTTGGATTGAATAAATGGAGAAGTATGTGAAAAGTTTAAAGATAAGTAAAAGTTTGTAATTCTATGATATGAAGAGTGAAGGTGAAATCAAATGGGATTCTAATTGAGTACAGAACACTTGGAGCTGCAATAGAATATTTGATTAGAAAGGATCCAGTTATAATTAGAACAATGATCTGAATCAACAAAGACATTTTCTTACACATACATGTCAATTCATTGTTACTTTATAAAAATTGTACCAGTGATCTAAAATCTCTTAACAGAGTAGACATAAAAGTCTTTTTGTAAATCCTCTCACAAGGTAGCATTTATATGTTGAAGTGTTGAAGACCTCTAACAAGGCCACTCCTCACATGGTGATTTTAAATCCTCTAACAGGGTCACACATAACAGTGTGTTTTGTAACCTTTAACAGGGTTGGCTCCTAACACGGCTCACTTTAGAAGAGTGAAAAATAGTAACTAGTTACATTGGTGGTTTTTCCCATATTGGGTTTCCACGTTAAATCTTGGTGTCACCTATGTATATGTTATTTTTTTCATGTCTCTCCACTTAATCACTAAAGTATAATTGTATTGGTTAGTATAAATATTTCTTTGACACCCAAGTTACAGAAGAATATCTTAATTAACCGAGTAACAGTGGTATATTGTTTATGACATCTAAGGGACAGAAGATTTGTTTTGGAGTAATTGATTCACCCCTCCCCTCTCACTTACTTATCTCATTTCCAACAATTGGTATCAGATTTGTAAGTTCTTTCCCAGAAGGTTTCAAGGCCTACACTAAAGATCTGAGGTGCCTTACAGAAGGGAGATCGCAAACCTAAACAAAGACAACTTTCATGCATGGCAAGAGCTAATGAGAATACATATATCTACTATTGGAGATGTTGGTTTGCAATTTTTTGATAGAAAATATGTGGAACCAACAACAACTATGATTGTGGAATAGATGATGGAATGGAAACTCCATAACATAATGATGATTGATATATCTTCTTCACTCAGCTACTTAGAATTTGATCAAGTCAAGGACTGCCCTATAGCCTATGATATGTGGAAGAAATTAAAATACATTCATGGAGGAGATGCAAATGTAAAGAGAGCCAAAGCAGAAAGTCTCAAGATAATTTGTCGAGATGAAAATGAAAAAAGGAGAAGACATTACAAGATACAGTGAAAGAATCAAAAAGATTGTGAGTGCCATTACAGCTGCAGGAAGAATAATTGAAGATACAACAATGGTCTACAAGGTATTAAGAACTTTACTTCTTGTCTATTCTATTAGAGTTTCAACTATTCAAGAGATGAGGTGCAACAAAGATGGTGCAGGAGCACCCTGGATATGCCAAGCAAATATGGTAGTCTCTTGTCATTTTGGTGTGCTAGTGTGTGTAAGACCCTCTAGTAGGGAAATTAAATTATATAAGGTCATGTTTACCAAGAGTAGTTTAGATAGGTTTCATTTTATGCTTCATTTTGGGTAGATTAACTCTTTTTCGCTCTTGTTTATTGAATTATCCTTGATGATGTCATCAATGGGCAGAGGGATTTCATGGTGGTACTTAGGTTCCATGGATACCCTAGGTAGTCTAGCTAAAGTTATCTAAGGTAGATTGGCGGAGAAAACACTTAAAAAGTGTGATTGGCTAAAAGATGTAAAATGTTGCTATGCAACATTAGCAACTTTTCAAAGTTGCTGACAACATTTTGTTGTCTAGAAGATTTGAAGGTTTTAAGAGTTTTTGAACCCATAGAAGGGTTGGCACATGAGTATCTAACATATTTAAGGTGGAAAAACCCTAATTGTGAGGGTGGAAGTTCATTTTGTATGGACCGATACTTTGGAGCAGAGAGTTTTAATGAGCAGACAACAAATTTGAAGTATTTTTGGTTTTTGTTACTGTGCATGGATTGAAAATAAGACTGTGAATATTAGAATCCATTTTTTTGCATGTTACCAAGCTTTTCCAATCATTAGTTTTCTTTTTAGTTGTTATTTTTTTGTAGTTTTTAAATTCTTTTAGTTTTGGGCTGTTTGCTGTCCAGTTTTGGACAAGGAGAAAAGATGTGGACCTAACTCCATGTTGGGGATTTTTCTTGTATGAACCACAATGCTTGAAATGTCTATTTGAATTTTGTACCTTTACTCCTGATTCAGAGACAAGAAAAGCCTAATTGCTAAGGACTGGATAAGGTCCTTCCTCATTTTTGAGCTCCACATATGCTCAGGCAGGTTTTACCTTGAAAGATTACTGTTATCACAGTATTTGTTATTGTGGACACCGATTTATCATGTATCTCTATTGAACCAACTTTATAAAATACCTTGTAAATGATCAAGCACAATCATATACAGGATTTAACCATACAAATCATAATCTTAAATATGACAGAAAACCAGTGATACAAGGATTTCAATCCTTCTTCCTTTTCTTGATAGGAGGGACAACCTAAATGATTCTCTCTTCAAGGAATCAATAACATGGACAGTGTCCTGCTGACAGAGGTCCTTAAACAAGTTTAGCTTATGTGTTCTTAATAACAGAGTGTTTAAATTTGATTTGGTTCTGATAACCTCGAATACTTTGAACATAGATAGATATTTAGAATGTTTTCTAGATCAGTGCCTATCCTTAGGGCTGCAGAGTCAATAATAAGCAAAGAAATTACAGAAACAAGATACACTGAACTGCCTTACAGCTCAA
>MU227831.1:1382311-1395684 GCA_018584345.1 Thuja plicata | reverse complement strand
TGGCAACACAACCAATCTTGGTTTTGCCAAATTTTGACAATTTGTTTACCCTTGAATGTGATGCAAGTGGTATAGCTGTTGGGGCAGTTTTGAATCAAGAGAATAGACCAGTGGCCTTTTACAGTGAAAAGTTGAATGAGTCCAAGAAGAGGTACTCTTCTTATGACCTAGATTTATATGCATTGGTGCAAGCTTTGAGGAAATGGAGGCACTATTTGATGCCTAAGGAATTTGTAGTTTATACTGATAACAAAGCTTTGAGTTTTATCAATTCACAGGAGAAGTTGAGCAACAAACACCTTAAGTGGATGGAATATTTGCAGGCCTATACCTTCACCATAAAACACAAGAAAGGGTAGTTGAATAAAGTGGTTGATGCATTAAGTAGGAGACTCTTGACAATCCAAGAAGTGTAGCTGCAAAGTATTGGCATAGAAAGCTTTAAGGAGCTTTATGATGGTGATGAGGACTTCTCAGAAGCATACAAGGTATGTAAAGACTTCAAGAACCATTTCCATAGTCAATTTTATGACTATACAATTTAGAATGACCTCTTGTTTAGAGAAGGGAAGCTATGTATCCCTAAGGGATCTATGAGGGAAAATGTAATCCAAGAAAAGCATAATGGCAGCTTAAGTGGGCATTTTGGCTTGAATAAGACATTAGAACTAGTTCAAAGGTTCTACTATTGGCCTAGGATGTAGAAGGACATCAAGAAGTATGTGGAGCAGTGTTTGGTTTGCCAAAAATCCAAGGGCATAGCATCAAATGCAGGTTTGTATCAGCCCTTACCCATTCTTAATAGGCCTTGGGAATGCATTAGTATGGATTTTGTTGTTGGGTTGCCTAGAACCAAGACTGGTTTAGATAGCATATTTGTAGTGGTAGATAGATTTAGCAAGATGAGTCATTTCATTGCTTGCAAAACCACTCATGATGCCAGTCACATTGCTCATTTGTTTTTTAAAGAAGTGGTAAGGATTCATGGCTTACCTATCAGCATAGTATCTGACAGAGATGTAAAGTTCATGGGTCATTTTTGGAAGACCTTGTGGGAACGATTGGGA
The DNA here is from genome assembly GCA_018584345.1 of Thuja plicata. Classification (NCBI taxonomy): domain Eukaryota; kingdom Viridiplantae; phylum Streptophyta; class Pinopsida; order Cupressales; family Cupressaceae; genus Thuja; species Thuja plicata. Next base: position 1,394,617 of record MU227831.1, on the reverse strand, counting down.
ACCAATTTATCATTTGGGTCAGCCTACCATCCCCAAACTAATGGTTAGACTAAAGTGATCAATAGAGTGTTGGGAAATATCCTTAGGTGTTTGACAAAGGAGTATGGAGTAATGTGGGATCAGATGTTACCACAGGCTGAATATGCCTATAATGATAGTGTAAACAGGACAAAAGGTAAAAGCCCCTTTGAAGTAGTTTATGGGCTACACCCTAGAGGTGTGTTTGAGTTAAGGAACTTGGAAAATGCAAAAGGAAGGAGTGCATATGTAGATGATTTTGCTCAATCCATGAAGGAGGTTCATGAGAAAGTAAAGAAGCAGCTCCAAGAGGCTACACAGAAGTTAAAAGCCAAGGTTGATGAAAGAAGGAAAGATCTTCAGTTTGTTGTGGGTGACCTTGTGATGGTTCATCTTAACAAGTCCAGATTACAGAATGGATTCCCCACCAAGTTGCAGATGAGGAGGATTGGTCCTTGCAAGATTCTTGCAAAGTATGGGAAAAATGCCTATAAAATTGACTTGCCAATAGATTTCACCATCTCTCCTATTTTCAATGTGCAAGATTTAGTCTAGTATAAGGGACCTACACTAGAAGATATAGAGGTACAGTTAGATGGTAAGGACATAGCAGCAGATGTTCAGCTTACCCCTACACCAACACCAAGGGCAAAGAAGATTTTAGACTCTTAGGTGAAGAAAAAGACTAGAAAGGGCACCTATTTGGAACATCTCATTTAGTGGGAAGGCATGTCAGAGGATGAGGCTACTTGGGTAGCTGAGAGTGACTTTAAGAAGCAGGGAATTGATCCTAGGCTCTTGTCCCCAGAGGTGACATAAGTTCTTAACCTTGGTAGTATGGTGCAGGAGCACCCTGGAGATGCCAAGCAAATATGGTAGTCTCTTGTCATTTTGGTGTGCTAGTGTGTGTAAGACCCTCTAGTAGGGAAATTTAATTATATAAGGTCATGTTGACCAAGAGTAGTTTAGATAGGTTTCATTTTATGCTTCATTTTGGGTAGATTAACTCTTTTTGGCTCTTGTTTATTGAATTGTCCTTGATGATGTCATCAATGGGAAAAGGGATGTCATGGTGGTTCTTAGGGTCCATGGATACCCTAGGTAGTCTAGATAAAGTTATCTAAGGTGGATTGGTGGAGAAAACACTTAAAAAGTGTGATTGGCTAAAAGATGTAAAATGTTGCTATGCAACATTAGCAACTTTTCAAAGTTGCTGACAACATTTTGTTGTCTAGAATATTTGAAGGTTTTAAGAGTTTTTGAACCCCTAGAAGGGTTGGAACATGAGTATCTAACATATTTAAGGTGGAAAAACCCTAATTGTGAGGGTGGAAGTTCATTTTGTATGGACTGATACTTTGGAGCAGAGAGTTTTAATGAGTAGACAACAGATTTGAAGTATTTTTGGTTTTTTTTACTGTGCATGGATTGAAAATAAGAATGTGACTATTAGAATCCATTTTTTTGCATGTTACCAAGCTTTTCCATTCATTAGTTTTGTTTTTAGTTGTTCTTTGTTTGTAGTTTGTAAATTCTTTCAGTTTTGGGCTGTTTGCTGTCCGGTTTTGGACAAGGAGCAAAGATGTGGACCTAACTCCACTTCCCACCTTTGGTTTTGTATGGCCACCTAGGAATGGAGAATAGGTCCATGGATCTTTAAGAATATGGAATGAGGAGCTCTGAAATTACTTACAAGTATTTTTAAACACTTTCCCTAGGCGAGCTACATGCACAGCCCGGTTAGGAAGAGCAAGTGAAAGTTAGTTTTAAAGTTGTAGGGGCTGTTCTCATGAGCCAAGAATTCCATGGGTGTGTTGAATGATGTTATTTAGGTGTTCCCCAAGGTGGAGGAGTCCTCAAGAATCCAACATGTCAATTTTTGAATCCCAAGACCTCAAACTGGTCTAAAAGCAAGAAAGAAGCCATTTTCAAGAAGCAGGGTGTACGGACAGTACTGTACCGTAAGACCTAGAAAATCCTTGTGGATTTTTGATTTAATTGAAGGATAATAGAATATATTTGGGGGTTCCTTAGATTTTTTACGCAAAAAAAGTGTTGTCCTACAATCTAGGAGGCCTAATTTGCAAAAGGTCTACAAGGCCTAGAAGATAGGAACCTAGAACTCGATGGCAATATGGTTCAACTTGGTGGTTTCAAACCTAGGTTGGAATTCAAAATTAGAGTATGTTGAAGCCCCAACCCTCATGCAAATCCAAATTTAATTTTAGGGCTTGGAGTGGTTTGAGTGGAAGGTTCTTGTAGAACACAAGAATGGTGACTTTAACATCATAGGTAGTTTCCTTGGTTGGAGAGGAAGAACTGATTCTTCCAAGTGTTGAAGGGTGGATTGAGGAAGCCCTAGAGGTCCTAAGAGAGACCTATTAAGATTTCCAAGAAAACTTAGAAGGTTACCAAGGAGGCTCCCTAACAAAGGATATAACTCTGGATACATTGGTTGGAAGGCTTACAACTTTTGAGCTAGACAACTTTGACAATTATTCTCCTAGATCTAGCAATTTTGAGTCTGCATTCAAAGCTAAATTAAACCTTGGTAAGAAGGATAGATACTCAAAAGGGAAACAGATTGAAAGTGACAATGATGATGAATCTGATGATGAAGATCTAGATATCATTGAAGCATTACTTGCAAGGAGAGATGCCAAAGGAAAATACAAAGGAATAATTCCATTGATTTTCTTTTCATTCAATGAGGTTGGTCACATTGCTACCAAGTGTCCAAACAAAGAAGACAAAGATGAGAAAAATTTCAACAAGTAAAAAGGCAAGAAAGATTTCAAGAACTACAAGAGTTATAAGGACAAAGGTAAGAAGTCTTGTTATATTGCTAAAGATTCTAATAGTGATGAAGATGAAGATGAAATGGTTTATATTTCTATTAAGGATGATTCAGATGAAGAAGATCAAAAGACAACACTTTTCTCACATATCAGTAAAAATGACACATGGATAATTGATAGTGGTTGTTCTCATCACATGATTGGTGATAAGATAAAATTTGAACATGTTGAGAACTATGATGGTGGGAGTGTCAATTTTGGGAATGATGAACCCTTCTATGTGAAAGGAAAAGGTTGCATTACTCTGACAGAAGGAGTTAAATGTGATAATTCTTATTGGGTTGAAGGACTAAGGAGAAATCTACTCTATTTAGCACAGCTGAACAACATTGGTTTCAAGGTAGAATTCATGAATGGTAAGGCCAAGCTCCTGGATGGTAAAGGGAACCTAATCGGAACTCGCAGGAAAATAAAAGGTAATCTATTCTATCTTGATCTTATTGAAAGTTCATGCTTCATTGCACAAGTAGAAGAAATATGGGTATGGCATAAAAGGTTCTGTCATGTAAATTTTGATAATCTGGTAAACATAGGAAAGAACAAGAGAGTTAGAGGTATTCCTATTTTGAAGAAACCCAAGTTGGAAATATGCAAACAATGTCAAATAGGAAAGATGAGAAAAACAAGTTTCAAGAGGAAATCTTGGAATTGGTACATACTGATCTATGCGGACTAATTGGGACAACAAGATATAATAGAGAAAAGTATTGTATTCTATTTGTTGATGATCATTCCAGAATGATGATTGTCATGTTTCTCAGAGAAAAATCAAAAGATTTTTAGAAATTCAAATGGTATCTTGCAAGAGTTGAAAAAGAAATAGGAAAGAATCTAAAATGTCTTAGATCTGACAAAGGAGGAGAATTCATTTCTAATGAGTTCAACAAATTCTGTAATGAAAGATGAATCAAAAGATAGGTATCTGCCACTGGTACACCATAGAAAAATAGAATAGCAGAAAGAAGAAATAGATCTATTATGGATTGCGCCAAAGCTCTAATGATTCAAATTAATATTGCTACCAAATAATGGAAGGAGCCAACAACACTACAATGTTCACCTTGAACCAAGTTCAACTGAAGAAAGGTAGTAGCCAGACACCTTTTGAATTATGGTATGGCTATTAAACATAATGTTCATTATTTTAAATTATTTGGAAGTAAATGTTACATCTTGAGGGAAGCAAGAAATGGAAAACTAGATGCAAGAAGTGATGAAGGAATACTCATAGGCTACTCATGTAAAAGAAAGGCATACAAATGTTTGAATCTCACTACTCATAAAGTCATAGAAAATGTACATGTCAAGATTGATGAGTTTGCAGAAAGAGGTGAAGAGAAGAGTAGTAAAGAGCCTAAAGACTACAAGAATTTTGTATATCATGAACTTGATACTATGCCTATGACTCGAGCAATGGTGATTGGATAGCACAACTATTAACCACTAAATATGCTAACATAAACTGTGCATCCTCAGATACTGGTAGAAGAGACCGAGTCACAGATAGAGGGAACCCTATCTCAAACAGAGGGACTCGACTCATAGACAGAGGAACCCAAGTCATAGATAGTGGAACCCGAGCATCAGACAAAAGAATAGGAAAGAATGTTTGAGAATGATAGACATAGTGAATCAAGTCCGGAATCAAAACTGAAGGATCAAGTACTTTCCAGATATGTTAGAAGTCATCATACACCTGAGAAAATAATTGGAGATTAGAAAGAAGGTGTAATGACAAGGAAAAAACTCAAAGGTACATGTTTACTTAGTGAATTTGAACCTAGAACTGTTAAAGATGCATTGAATGATGAATGTTAGATAGAGGCAATGAATGAGGAAATTGAGAAGATTCAGAAGAACAATATCTGGACTCTTGTGCCTAAACCAAAGGAAAAGAATGTGATTGGAACCAAGTGGGTTTTTAGAAATAAGATGAATGAAAGTGGTGAAGTTTCTAGAAACAAGTCTAGACTATTTTGTAAAGGATATGCTCAAGAAGAAGGTATTGATTATGGAGAAAGTTTTTGTCCTGTTGCAAGACTTGAAGGAGTGAGAACTCTTATGGAATATGTTGCACACAAAGGATACAAAGTATATCAAATGGATGTGAAATCTACATTTCTGAATGGAATCCTAAAAGAAGAAGTATACATTGAGAAACCTAAAGGATTTTTTCATCCTAGTAGAATGAATATGGTTTGCAAGCTACACAAAACATTGTATGGACTGAAGCAAGCACCCAGAGCCTGGCATTAAAGACTGCATGGTTATCTAGTAAATATTGGATTTCACAAAACCAATGATAATAGTAGCTTGTACATCAAAGAAGGACCACAAAACAAAATATTGTTAGTAGAGATATTTGTTGATGACATATTATTCACTGGATATGATGACTTGTGCAAAGCATTCTTTGTAGCTATGAGTAAAGAATTTGAGATGTCCATGTTTGGTGAGATTAAATTCTTTGTTGGATTACAAGTTCATCAAATGAAGGATGGTATCTATATTACTCAATAAAAATATCAAGGAGATAATAAAGAAATTTGGAATGGAAGATTCCAAACCAGTTGGAACACTCATGTGTACTAGACAAAAATTGTCTAAGGATGATGATTCAAAAGAGGTAGATCAGACCAACTACAAATCCTTGATTGGAAAATTTCAATATTTTGTTCACACCAGACCTGATATTGCATTAGCAGTTGGTATTTTTACAAGATTTTCATATAATCCTAAAGACAATCACCTAATGGAAATCAAAATAATTTTGAGATATCTGAAGGGTACTGAAGACTATGGTTTATGGTATAATAAAGGTGGGAACTTTGATTTGAAGACATTCATTGATGCTGATTGGGATGGAAGTGTTGATGACAGGAAGAGCACTAGTGGTGGAGCTTTCTTTCTTGGAAAGAGGATAGTGTCTTGGACTAGAAAGAAATAGAATTGTATCTCTCAGTCTACAACAGAGGCAGAATATATTATTGCAGCAACAAACTGTTCAAACATCATATGGTTTAAATAGTTTCTATCAGGAATGAAGGAAGAAGTAAAAGAACCAGTTATTATCTAATGTGACAACACCAGTGCTATTAAAATTTCAAATAATCCTGTGATGCACACCAAAACCAAGCATATAGAAATAAATTATCATTTCTTGAGGGAATTGGTATAGAATAAAGAAGTAAGGTTGGAATATGTGAGTACTAAAGAACAAGTTGTAGACATATTCACCAAACCTTTACCCAAGGATGCATTTTTGTATCTTAGAGGAAAGATAGGGGTGCTTCCCCTAACTGAATCTCACTAAAACATAGTTTAATGATGCATCAACCTGAGTTTCAATGAAGATCTATCAGTTGATGCAAGTACATCAGAGCTCATTGTTGATGATTCAGTACATTCAGGTACATTACAACTTCAAAGAGAAATAGTATTGACTATTGGTATTGATATTAGTATTTGTGAAGATGGAGTCTTTGGAATCTATTGTGAAAGAGGGAGAGTGTGATATAATACAAAATAAATCACTTAAAAGACAAAGTTTGATGTCAGATGGAGATTTTTGATGACATAGGGACTTTTTGGATGAGAATCAAAATGAAGCTAAGGACATTAAAGAAATTTTTTTGTTGCTCTACAATTCTTTGTATTATGACATGTTGTATTTCCATCAATGCCAAAGAGGGAGATTGTTGAAGACAATTATTTAATTGTGTATTGTCATTGATGTTACACATGAATATATACTTATGTAGTGATGCTACACAAATGTCCACATCCAGACTGAGTACAGTTGGTGAATTGAAAGAGTTTTTTTAGTGTTGACCAAGTATAATTGGGCAGTGAAGATGTTCAGGGTTGACCGATTAACTTGGTAATTTCAGTCATGGTCAAGCATCAATGAAACACAGTGTTGACCGAGTTGATTATTCAGTGTCAGCCGAATAACAGTAGTTTACATTTTATAATTAAATGGTTATATGAGGCCAAATAAATTATGATTTGTTACTTATTTAGAAGTGTATTCAAGCCAACTTGATAGGGCTTATCATATATATGAAAGGTCAAGTTTGGATTGAATAAATGGAGAAGTGTGTGAAAAATTTAAAGATAAGAAGAAGTTTGGAATTCTATGATATGAAGAGTGAAGGCAAAATCAGATGGGATTCTGATTGAGTACATAACACTCAGAGTTGCAATAGAATATTTGATCATCAAGGATCTAGTTATAATCAGAATAGTGATTTGAATCAGCAAAGACAGTTGCTTACACATACAAGTCAATTCATTGTTACTTTCTAACAATTTTAGCAGTGATCTAAAATCTGTTAACAGAGTATACTTAAAATTCTTTTTGTAAATCCTCTCATAAGGTAACATTTATATGTTGAAGTGTTGAAGACCTCTAACAAGACCACTCCTCACAGGGTGATTTTAAATCCTCTAATAGGGTCACACCTAACAGTGTGTTTTATAACCTTTAACAGGGTTGGCTCCTAACAGGGCTCACTTCAGAAGAGTGAAAAATAGTAACTAGTTACATTGGTGGTTTTTCCCATAATGGGTTTCCACATTAAATCTTGGTGTCACCTGTGTATATGTTATTTATTTTATGTCTTTTCACTTTATCACTAAAGTATAATTACATTGGTTAATATAAAGATTGCTTTGACACCCGAGTTATAGAAGAATATCTTAATTAACCGAGTAACAATGGTATATTTTTTAAGACATATAAGGGACAAGGGATTTGTTTTGGAGTAACTGATTCACCCCTCCCCTCTTAGTTACTTATCTCATTTCCAACAGATCATATCTTAGATGTGTGGTTATCACTGAATCTCTAGATAAATAAAGCCAAGCAGAAATAATTCAGCGATCAAGAGAGACAAGACTGAGTTTGATTAGATGCTAAAATGTGTCTAGGAGGTTAGCAAGATGGGAAGTTGATGGTAAGTCTTAGAACTGAACTTGGGGTTAAGAACTCATTCAGAAAATCAAAGATTACTCTTATCTCTAAATATTCAGACTAAATTATGGTTAAGGTTTTTATCTAGAGATCACAAGATTGCCTTATCTCTGAATCTCAGAAAAAACTCGAGGTTGTTAGAATACTTCAGGGATAATTGAGAGGGGGGGGTGAATCAGTTATAAACAACTTTAAATATTTTGTACTTATTAATCCAGATTGATATAAATCAAATGCACATTCAGATAACACACTACACAACACATCAATTTGGTTACGGGGAAACCAAATGGTAAAAACCCCGGCGGGAATTATTACCCACAAAGAACTATATTGTTTGTAGTAATCCCTGTTAAAAGATATTTAAACCCTGTTAGGAGTTGATCATTACAATGTAGTAGTATAGTGACCTGGTTAAGGGTCGGACCCTATTAGGAGTCTTTTACAATAACCCTATTAGGGCTGGTGGACTCACTGTCCAAGTGGTGAAGGCTACAACCTTCTGGTTATTTGATACACACTGTATCAACAAGATGAACTTTTGTTTGTGACAATGCTTGTTTGATCAGTTCCTTTTATGCACCGATGCTTTAACCTCTTGTAAAGCACTACAAAAATATTCTCTATGTTTTGAAAGCTTCTACTTCAATATCTATATTATCAACATATGATAAATATAGCTTTGTTGCTTTAACACTTTGCTCTGCTTTTCTAATCTCTGGCTTTCGAAACTCTTCTTATCAAAAATGACCTTCTATAAGTACATACACCAAGTATGAGATCATGGGACCTGTTATACAACTCTTCTTAACATTATTGTCAGCTCTACTAAATGCGCAAGCATAATTAAAACCGCACAAGTATAAATTGAATAGACACGTCGCTTCACTAAGTCGGCTTCATCAATTTAACCATAACTTTGTAATCTTCTTGAAATACATTTTGTGCCTTTAGATTAATATCAACAACTCTTACCTCATCATGAATATACACACGCATATCCTGAAGATAGGCGCAACTCAATAAATACATTACATACATCAGCCTTAAACCGTTATTCCTCCAGAACTATAACCGTCAATAACAGAATTACATATCTTTACTGAAACATCATATCTAGGTCTGCGTGTATGAACATAGCATAATAAACATGTCAAAAACATGTATCTATCCACACAAGTCTTCATGTCATCATATGGATAAGTACATACAAAAGTGTTGTTGTGCATTATATGTTGTCATCAATGACAAACATACAATCAATCAACTGTTCAGAATCAAATCTCCAACAATCTCCCCCTTTGCAATTGATGGCAACATATGATAAAAACAAATTTTGTTCATGGTGTCTTCTTTCTTTTACAATCTTCTCAATATCCTCATCAAAGATTCATCTACATTGTTGTAGTTACATAGACTGTGTTTTAGATGTATACTCCCCTAGAGTATAAGCTCCTTGTATGTGTTCCTTGTTTAGCTCTTTGTTTGTGTTCCTTGTTTTTAGTACATACTCCCCCATTGACATCAATGGAAAAGGGTACCATAAGCCATTATGCACAGGTACTACTCTAGAAGTAGAGTAGTCAACCATTCATTAGTCACATAGGACTGATCTACTTGCTGCTTTCTCTAATCAGAGTTAGGAGAGGGAATTACTCCCAACTTCTCCCTTAGATACTCAAAATTATCCTTTGCTAAAGGCTTCATGAAAATGTCTACCAACTGATCTTTTGTGCTTACATAGTCCAATGTCACTTCCTTGTCTGCAACTTTTTCTCTTAGAAAATGGTACTTGATCTCTATGTGTTTTGTCTTTGCATGCATCACAGGGTTCTTAGACATGTTAATAGTACTGGTGTTATCACAATGAATAACAATAGGATATTCAACCTGAATACCAAAGTATTTAACCATCTTCTTGATCCAAACAATTATTGTACAATTCAGTGCTGCTAAGACATATTTTGCCTCTGCTGTTGACTGAGAAATACAATTTTTCTTCTTGTTTGTCCAAGATACCAACTTTTCTCCAAGAAATACTGCTCCTCCTAAAGTGCTCTTCCTGTCATCAATACAACCTGCCCAATATGCATCAGTATACACATGAAGTTGTGTATTCTCTGATTTAGGATACCATAAACCATAGTATATAGTTCCCTTAAGATATCTAAATATCCTCTTGATTGCCATTAGGTGATTATGCTTGGGTTTAGCTGCAAATCTTCCAACAATGCCAACTTCATTAGATATGTCAGGCCTTGATTGAGTTAGATAAATAAGCTTTCCAATCATAGATTTGTACAATGTTTTATCAACTACTGTGGAGTCATCATCTTTTGAAAGTTTACTTCCTGTGATCATAGGAGTGCATACTGGTTTGCAATCCTCCATCTTGAAGGTTTTCAATATTTCCTTCACATATTTTGACTGATTAATGAATATTCCTTTATCTGACTATTTTACATTTAGTCCTAAAAAGTATTTTATAGGACCAATCATGCTCATTTCAAATTCATTTTGCATTTCTTTTGCAAATGTTATACTAAGCTTGTCATTACCTCCAAAGATAATGTCATCAATAAATATGGCAACTAATAGCAATCCATCAGTTTTTCTCTTGTGAACAAGTCGCAATCTGCTGCTCCTTTCTTGAATTTGATCTTGGTGAGATAATCATCTAGTCTCTCATACCAAGCTCTTGGGGCTTGCTTAAGTCCATAAAGTGCTTTCTTCAGTCTGCATACCATGTCTGGTCTATTTGAAAAATTAAATCCTTCACGCTATTCTATGTAAACTTCTTCTTTTAAGTCACCATTCAGAAATGCTGATTTGACATCCATTTGATAAACTTTAAAGTCTTTTAATGTTGTGTGCCAAAAACAATTTTATGGCTTCCAGTCTACTCACAGGGGAAAATGTATTAGTGTAGTCTATTACTTCTCTCTGAGCATATCCTTTACATGCTAATCTTGCTTTGTTTCTTATTACTATACCTTCTTCATTCATTTTTTTTTTTAAAATCCACTTTGTTCCAATCACATTTTTATCACTTGGTCTAGGAACCAATTCCCATGTGTTATTCTTGATTATCTGATCTAGTTCTTCTTTCATTGCATTTTTCCAATCAGAATCATTATAGGCATCTTCAACACTTAAAGGTTCAATCTATGAAAGTAAACATACCTCTTCATCCACTGTTAGACTCTTTGCTTTTGATCTGGTCAAAACACTGCTGCTCTAATCTCCAATGATGTCATTTTTAGAGTGGTATCTAGATGTAAACTTAGGAACCTTAGGTGTGACTTCTTCCTCTGTAATCTATTGTTCTTCATTTCTTGAATCAGGGTCATTGCATGAGACATCAATGAAATCAAACATTTCTTCAATCATAGTATCTTTATTGTTAGGTCTGGGTTCTTCTTCAATTAAGGGTGCATATTCATAGTACCTCTCTTGAATCATAAACTTCTCATAAATATTAACATGCGTGCTTTCAATTATCTTCTTTAATCTCAAATTAAAAATATTTGTAAGCTTTGCTTTTTGTAGAGTAACCAATAAAAATACCTTCATCACTTCTAGCATCAAACTTGCCAATACTGTCATCTCTCTTGATGTAGCACTTGCTGCAAAATATTCTAAAGTATTTTACTGTAGGTACATTACCAAACCAAAGTTCATAGGGTGTCTTTTCCATGCCCGGTCTCAATTGTTTTCTGTTGATAGTATACACTGCTGTGTTCACTGCATCTCTCCAATAGGTGTGTGCCACTTTTCCTTCAATCATCATGGTGCGTGTTGTGTCAAGTATAATCCTGTTTCTCCTTTCTGCAATTCCATTTTTCTGAGGTGTTCTAGGGGCACTCAACTGCCTTTTTATTCCATGTTCTTCACAATAGTCATAAAACTAGTCAGAGGTGAATTTTCCTCCTCTATCTGATCTTAAGCATTTCAGTTTTGGTCTAGATTCATTCTCAACCTTAGCTTTGAATATTTTGAACTTCTCAAAGGCTTTTGACTTCTCTTTTAAGAATGCAACCCACATCATCCTAGAAAAATCATCAACAAACATAATAAAGTACCTTTCACCATAGTATGATCTTGTTTGAGTAGGACCACATAAATCTGTATGCACTAAGTCCAACTTGTTTTCAGCTGAGGTCTGCTTGCTTCTGAAGGAACTCCTTACATGTTTATCCATAACACATTCCCTGCAAATTGTGTCAACTAGTCTTGCAATGCTTGGTAGGTCTCTGATGCAAACGGTAAGGGTGGTGGACAAGTTTTCAGTCAATGAATGATTCAAACTCAAAGTTTATACACTTCAACTATGATTCAAAAGACTCAATTCATGAATACACCCTTTCTCCAAACTGTGATCACTATTTTCTCTTTCCCATCTGCATATGCATAGTTAAATACTATGATACAAGGTTAAGTTAATAACATTCCATG
>MU227831.1:1359096-1378397 GCA_018584345.1 Thuja plicata | reverse complement strand
AGCTGAAAAACATTACCTTTTGTTTTAGAGCCTGATGCAATCATGTCTCCATCCTTTTTGCTAATAATGCACTTGTTGTCTTTGAACTCCAGATGATAACCTTTATCAAGTAGTTGTCCAACACTTAATAGATTATGGTGCAAACCATCAACATAGAGTACATCATCTATCTTGTTCTTTCCATCCAAGGTGATGGATCCTCTGCCTATGATAGGTTTAGGAGTGTTATCTCCAAATCTATTCATACCACCTTTTTATTTTTCTAGATTGACAAATCTGTCTTTGTCACCTGTCATGTGGTGTGAGCATCCAATGTCAATGATCCAATCAGTTTTGACATCTATTTTTGAAATTAGGGCTAATTCATGGTCTTCTTCTTTATCTGCAATGTCCATATCTTCGAGCAACCTTTCCATGTCTTTAAGGGCAATGAATCCAATTTCATCTTCTCCTAAATCTTCATCAGTTACACCTTCTTCAGCATGGTAACATTCCTTCCTATATTTAGGTTTGTAATCAGATCTAAACTTCTTAACTCTTGTGGGACACTTTGATGCAAAGTGACCAATCTTATTACAAGAAAAACACTTGAATGGAATTTTTCCTTCATACTTTCCTTTTCCTTTCTTTTCTCTCTTAGCAATCATGGCAATTATCTCTTCTAGCTCTTCATCAGTTTCTTCATTCTCATTATGACTAGAGATGTGTTAGGATTACTTACCGTGGATTGAAGCTTTGAAGGTTGTTTCATTCTTAGGTTCAGTCTTCAATCTTGATATCTCAAATGCAAATATTTTTCTGATTAGAGTTTCTCTCTTGAAGTTTTGTGAGAATTGCATAGTTTCTTCTAGAATACTGATCTTGTTTTCATAGTCTGATGTCAAAGTAGTTAAAAATTTGTCAATTATGTCTTCTTCTGAAATTTCTCCTCCATTGTTTCTGATTCCAGATACTGCTTCATTTATCCTTTTATTATAAGCTCTAATGTTTTCTTCTGGAAACAACTCAAGACTATTGTACTTCTTCTTCCATGTCTTTCTGTGTGCATTCTTTGCTTGAAAATCTCATTCAAACATGTCTTTTAAGTACTTCCATATGGTATATGCCTTGTCAATCTTCTTGATTTCGGAAAATTCAATGTCAGATAAGGCACTTATTAGGGATTCTTTGGCAATTGCATTATTGGTAAATGTTTCCTTTTGTCTATTAGTAGCATCATCCTTTGCAAGGTCTTTTAGAGATGGAATTATAACCTCTTGTGTAGCAATCTCAAAGATCTCAAAGCCAACACATTATAGATGTGTTATCATTTTGTTCTTCCAATCTAGATAGTTCTCTCCATCAAACTTAGGGCTCTCTTTTCTAAAGTATGCCATCTGATCTACCTTAAGCTGTTAGGCTTTCTCTCCAAGGCACTTGGCTCTGATACCAATTGTTAGAATACTTCAGGGATAACTGAGAGGCGGGGGGTTGAATCAGTTATCAGCAACTTTAAATATTTTTTACTTATTAATCTAGATTGATATAAATCAAATGCACATTCAAATAACACATTACACAACACATCAATTTGGTTACGGGGAAACCAAATGGTAAAAACCCCGGTGGGAATTAGTACCCACAAAGAACTATATTGTTTATAGTAATCCCTGTTAAAAGATCTTTCAGCCCTATTAGGAGTTGATCATTACAATGTAGTAGTATAGTGACCTAGTTAAGGGTCAGACCCTGTTAGGAGTCTTTTACAATAACCCTATTAGGGGTGGTGGACTCACTGTCCAAGTTGTGAAGGCTACAACCTTCTGGTTATTTGATACACACTGTATCAACAAGATGAACTATTGTTTGTGACACTGCTTATTTGATCAGTTCCTTTTATGCACCGATGCTTTAACCTCTTGTAAAGAACTAAAAAAATCTTCTCTGTGTTCTGAAAGCTTCTACTTCAATATCTATATTATCAACATATGATAAATATAGCTCTGCTGCTTTAACACTTTGCTCTGCTTTTCTAATCTCTGTCTTTCGCAACTCTTCTTATCACAAATGACCTTCTATAAGTACATACACCAAGTATTATATTACGGGACCTGTTAGAAAACTCTTCTTAACATTCTTGTCAACTCTACTAAATGCGCAAGCATAATTACAACTGCGCAAGTATAAACTGAATAGACGTGTCGCTTCACTAAGTCAGCTTCATCAATTTAACCATAACTTTGTAATCTTCTTGAAATATGTTTGGCACCTTTAGATTAATATCAACAACTCTTACCTCATCATGAATATACACACGTATATCCTGAAGATAGTCGCAACTCAATAAACATGTTACATACATTGGCCTTAAACCGGTATTCCTCCAGAACTGTAACCGTCAATAATAGAATTACATATCTTTACTGAAACATCATATCTGGGTCTACGTGTATGAACATAGCATAATAAACATGTCAAAAACATGTATCTATCCACACAAGTCTTCATGTCATCATATGGATAAGTACATACAGAGGTGTTGTTGTGTATTATATGTTGTCATCAATGACAAACATACAATCAATCAACTATTCATAATCAAATCTCCAACAGAGGTTAGATAAAGTCTTGCGAGATAAAGTGTCAATCATTGATGTAAACCAAGATGAGTGGTTGCTATTGAATCTCTTAAGGAAACTAGAGTCTGTATTTTTATTCAATGACTTAGAGATGTATGTTATCTCTTGATCTCGAAATCAGACTAGGGTTAAACAAAGTATTAAGATATCACGAGATAAAGCCTTGTTGCCCAATCTCCAAATAAACTTGGGGTTAAGAAAAGTGTTCAAAGATCTAGCAATGATCGTTGATCTTGTCTCAGATGTGTGGTTGGCGCTAAATCTTAGAACAAAATTAGAGTTAGGTCAAGTATTCAGTGACTTAGCATTTTGCCTTGGCACTGAATCTTAGAATGGAACCTTAGTTAAGATAAGTCAAATAAGATTAAATGTGGGCCATTGATGCAGTAAAATATCTTGGGCTATTGCTTGATCTTGTGATTCAACCCAAGTCAAGCAAATAATTTAGAGACTCTTAGGTTTCCTTATCTCTCAATCTCAAGATTAAACTTGGGTCGAGTAAAGTCAAGTTAAGTTAAGTTACCACTAAGTCTCTGAGAAAAACCCATGGTTAATAAATCACTCAAGGATATAGAGATGCTTCTTATCTCCAAATGTCCATACTAGACCCAAGTTAAGGAAAATATTTAGAGATCATGAGATTATTTTGGTCGCTAAATCTCAGAATGGGACCTGAGTCAAGCAAAGAATGCTGAGATTAAATATGAATCGTTGATCAAGACTCATATGAGTGGTCTGCTCTAAATCTCTTGATTAAATCAAGGTGACATGAGATATTATGAGATTAGGAGATAAAGGTTTTTTCAAGTTAGCACTAGATTTCATAATCCTAACGATTAGTGTACAAACATTCAGCGATCAAGAGATAACTAAGGTGCTAAATTGCTTGATCTTGGCGGTCAAAAAGAAAACATTCAAAGATCAAGAGATAGTAAGTTGCCCAATCTAAGAACTTAACCCTGGTCAGTACAAGCATTTAGAGATTAAGAGATCTCTCAGTCTTTGGATCTTGTGAGTTAAGACATGTTAAAGAAATCATTCAGTGACTTGGAGAAACCCTTATCTTTGAATCTCCAAGTAAACCATAGTTAGGTAGAGCATAGTGAGATGCTGAAAACTTGTTGTTGCGCCATTTCTAGGACATGACATGAATTACCATATTTGAGAAAGATAGGAGATCCTGACAAAGTATAGTACTTTGCTGAGCTGTGAAAAATGAGAAAATAAAATCAATTAGCTCTTTTCTAGGGTTTTTTAACATTTTATAAGGTTTTAAAAGGAAAATTAATGATGACCTTTTTCTAGCTTTCTTTTCAAATTTAATTGCCTGTCAACTTCAAACACCATGGCTAGCACAAAATTGAACTTGATACATGCAATGTGAATGCTAACGTAATTGAGAAATGAAATTCAAAGTTCTTGACTAGATTATTTCATTAATTGCTAAATGATAAATAGACTAAGCACTTATGTCTTCTGCTTATCAGAATTTTCAGAAGAGCAAAACAATAAATTCAGAAGTTACATATATTTGTGAAGCAAAAATTTTTTAGAGAGAGATACTTGCAAAAAGGAGCCAAGATGAGTCAACCAGAATCTAGAAAGGTTTCACCTAGTGAGGAAAGTAAGTATACAGAACATGAGCAAAAAGGGAAGAGGAATTACTCAGAAGAATTCATTATATTGCTCCCATGATCAAATCAAAATAAAAGGATTAGTGATGAAATTTTCTCTGACTATATGTCTAGTTGTAGAGGCTCTTTTACCCCAAATTGTTCTGGGTATCATTTATTCAATTAATTTTACAGCAATAGAACTAGACAAATCCATGTTTGTAATCCTTCAACATTAGGTCTGGCCAAATTGATAGTTCTAGATGTTGACTTGATGGTAGAGTTGGCTAGGAAATAGTATCATGTCTCTAAGACTATTAGAAATAAAGATAAAACAGCCCTAGTTACCTTAGATAGGGCTTCTTTAATGAAATATTTTGGTATCTACCATGCCTCTTCCATAGAAATTGATCTAAGAAAACAAAAATAAAAGTATAAGAGAGAGATCAATCTAGTTAAGAATTTGATCCTAAATCATATTCCTAGGTCAGGGAAGTATGTAGCCCCATTACCTGGTGCTAAGAATGCACCTTATGAATTAAAAGACCTACACTTCTACATGAAGTATCTAGCATATGGGTTGTGCAGAGTATTGGGGATTGATGGAGATATGGAGAGAATGCTTGTAGATTTGTTGATGATCATCCTAGACATCCAAAATTCCCATGTGAATACTGACTTTGATTACATTCAATATGTTATTGACCAGATGCATGAGGGTTTTTTGAGTATTCAGAAGGGTAACAACCCTTGTTTTATGAATTACTCTTTGCTAATGCATTTAATTCTTTTTCACAATATAAATGATATGGACACCTAGATGTTGAGACCGAGGACACACATCAATGGCCAACCAAACCTTGTGCAGTTTTGGATTAGGCTTTAGAATTACACATCAAATGAACATGAGTTCTGTGGTTTTTAAAATTGGATTGTGCATCCAATTTTAACTTTTCTTGGAAAAAATATAGTTATATTGTCTGTTAAGGTTCTAAGGCTTCTAAGGCCTTGTGAATATGTTGATAAGTGGCCTGGAGATCATAACTGGGGAGAATTCTATTTTTAAAATACCTACACATTAATCAGGGTGTATGGGTATCATCAACCCCTACATATAATTCCAAAGTATGTTCCTCTAAGGTTTGCACTAATGTAATTTATCTGGAAACTAATATGGATAGATAATGATCACTTGGCTCCTCACAGGAAGGGTACCTTCACTCCAAGGTAGTTCAAAATATTTGATTATCTTATTGGGAAGAAGGCTTTGGAGGGAATAAACAAGTAGTTGGGATAATTTAAGATGAGCATGGGCCAATATAGATATGTAGACCTTGATGTTTTCATAAAGAGAACCAAGAAATTATTGACCCCAAGTGTCACCAACATCCGAGAGCATGAAGGCCGTGATGAGGAATATGTCATCAGAAATATCCTTGATGAACAAGAAGTTGAGAAAAAACTAGGGAAGTATTAGGAAAAAGTGGACTTGGATAAATAATTGAAGAAGGCAGGGATTCCATTTGGAGGTTTCTTCCCAGGATTGCCTTACATGACTAGGGTTACCAAAATGATTGATTTGATATAACATCTTGTATAATCAATTGGAAAACCAATTGGAAGAGAAGCAAAAAGTGCCTAAGAAATACTCATCCTTTGAGTATGAAGAGGATAGTGAAGGGTCTTATGAACAACATAGCCCTCCTCAGATGGATTAGCCACCTATTTTTGAACAAATATTAGAAGCTCCTGATACAGAGGCAAAAAGTGAGTCTCCAAGAAAGAAGCAGAGAAAAGAACAAGGAGGATACTCTCAAAAAGAGGGACAAGGAAATAAAAAAAGATAGTACAATTGCTTTGGTGACTAGTGATAGGAATTACCATCACCAATTAAGGAAAAGTATAAGATAAGTAAAGAAAAAGGAGAAATAGATCTAGGAGGAGGTTATATTGCTCCTCCAATTATGCAAAAATGAAGGGGAGATATACCGAGAGGAGCTATTGAGTGATGATGTCTTCATCAAGAGCAATGAGTTTAAGAACTTGCTCATTTGGAGAAAGTGGCAAGAGGTTGGAACTCAGTTGCAAATAACAGAGGGTGCTACACTAGGAGATTAAGCCTTGGAGGCTCTAAGGTCCTATGACCCTTATTTTGAGACCATCACAGCTAAGGAAGCTAGGAAATTGGTAAAATCAAGTGGTATGCTACTTGTACCAGGATGGGACTTAGCCTCAACTTTTATTATATATCAGATCAGGAAATAACTAGAGGCTTAATTATCCTCTGAAACTCAAATAGGAGAAATGATAAAAGGTTATGGTTATGATCCTATATCCCAAACCCTTGTCATGTGGTCCTTGTCCCCAAGAACACAAATTCCATCTATGGTTAGTGTGTAAGAAAAGATGGATGGGGACAAGATCATTTGGGTAGTGCAGAACACTTCTGATTTGGAGATCTCGAAAGTTGTCACTCACTTTTCCCATTTGAATGAGGTTAAAATAAAGAACAAATCACATGCATATGGAAATCTATTTGATAAAACAATGGCCTTGGCAAAGGATAGGGAGAAAGGCCTGATGAATATCTAGCCATTAGAAGAGAAGTTGGAGGAACTAAAGGAAAAGTTGGAAGAGGCCTCCAAAGCTCTTCCTCCTCCAGTACAAGAAGTTGAAGTGGTTCAAACTACTATCACTGAAGATATTTATCAATAAATAGATAGTTTACAAGGATATGAATGAGGTTGCTCTTTCTGCATTGTTAAATATCTTGCATCATAGAATTGAGATAATAAAAGGAAGGATATATGTAGTTCACAAGGCATACATCAAGTTGTCTGATATTGAAATGGATGTAAAGGATTCAATAGAAGCTCTGGACCCATTGTTTGGTGTATGATTTGGTAGGCAATATTTATTTTAGAGGCTTGAAGCATTGCAACCATATAGGCTAGATCTTCTAGAGTCAGTATGCCAAGTTGGGGAGATGATAGAACAAATTGGTACATCCTTGTCCTTTTTCAAAGGGAAGGCTAATCAAGTACAAACAAGGTTAGTTATATTTGGTCTTAACTTAGAAAATTTGTCCCTCCCATCAGAAGTGAAAGGATTGAGTGGAGAGGAGAATTTGACTGTTTGCTTCCATAGAAGGAGTTTTTCCTCACACAGGATAATGTTTTGGATATGGATAAGTACAATAAAGCCCTAGATGAAATGTTTAAGGTTGAAATAGACTTTGTTGTAGATACAAGGGCTCTAACTGATGCCAGGTGGGAGAGGCAACTAAATCAGTTACGGGGCATTTACAGTTTCAACTAGCCAACTAAAGAGGAGGTCACACTATGGGATAGTAGTACCAAGCCCAAGAAGAAAAAGAAAACAACAATAGACGTGGAGGTAATCGATGAAGAATGAATGACACTTGGAACCTAATAAATGAGCATAGGGAGGGTAATTATCACAAAGAATAGTGTATGTTAGCCTGTATTGGTGGTCACTATTTGTTAGGACAACTTTCAAAAGTTACTTTGAATATCTGTGGACAAAGGTGCCAACTGTAAAAGATTAGAATGATTGCAAAAGAGCCACTCAAGTTTCCTTCCTCCACCAAATGAAAATTGTAACTATTTTTGTCTTCTAGTGCTTTTTGTTTTTCCTATCCATCTGAAGCTTGTTGCATCCTTTTTATTACAGGATTCTAAGATGGCTAGTGAATACTATAAGTAGCAAGTTTAATGTAATTGTAAAGGATGGTGAATTCACAACTATGAAGCATTTTTCTGATATTTTGTCTGGTTTTAGAGTTTTTGTCATTTCAAATGTATTGAAATAGAGGAATTTTAATAAAATATAGTAGAATTTGTTTTGCATATCTGTGATGTCTTCTTGTGTTAATGTTTGAATTATTGTGTATTAAATTTGTAAGGAAAGTTTATTTACACTATTTACAAGGTAAATTGTGAGATTGTTCTTAAGTTTCTTTCAAGGGAAGGGTAATTCTTAAGGGTTGTTTCATAGGGTTCAATATTTTCATAAGAATTTAATGTTTGGGTATGGGAATGTGAAGATGATTTTTAAGGCATATAGTTTGATTCTAAGTGTGTTTTCATTAAAAAAATTATTTGAATATACATTTATTTGACTCTTTTCCCTCGATTAGGCACTGGTCTATACTTGTTAGAATTATAATCTTTCCTTGGTATTTTACAAACCAAGGTCTTGTCTCATATTTTTAATTCCTTTAATAAGGAAATTAGATATTCCTCCTTAAGAGGATTCCTACACATGACACACGCCAAATGTGAATGCGGCACACATAGAGTATGGGAGTTACATGAAAACTCCTCCACTCATCTCTAGTTAAGAGATGGTTCTCACACACTTTGTAGGGTTCTCATAGGGGTTCTAAGTTGGATTTCTTCTCTCTTCTCTCATTCTCATTCTTGCAATATTGTAATGAGATTATTTCTCTCCTTATTTAGGCTTTGAGCCATATTCATATTATTCACAAGGGGTTTTTTCTTCCTTTTTCCCCTTTCAAATCCTTGAGTTCTTGTCGTGGTTCTTGGAGCATTTTTGGTGGACTTGTGGTTGATCTATTGAATATCTCTCTCTCTCTCTCTCTCTCTCTCTCTCTCTCTCTACATTTGGTAAAACTCTTCCTTTTGGACATTCTCTTGGATTCTTTCCTTATCTTTTTCCATTTTCCTTTATGTTTCTAACATAGTATCAGAGCTGGTTTAATCCTTGTTTTGAGTGTGCATGTAGGAATAGTTGAAAGATATCTCCATTGAGGAGAAGAAATCAATTTTTTTTTGATCTAACTCTTGTTTGCAAGGATTTATTTCATTCTTTTTGAAAATATAAGTCTATTCATATCCGTTTCAAGTTTTGTTTTTAAAGTACTAATCACTCCCTTTGTCAGGAAACCACAAGGGATTTCAAAGTTTGTTTTTCTCTCTATCAATCTGGAGGCTTCATCTACATTTTTTTTTCTTTTTTTTTCAGATTACTTAATATCTCTAATGTTTGGTGAAGATTAAAATTATATCTCATTCGCATCATTTTTTTGTTTTTTAAATCTGGTTGTTGTTTAGAGATCTTTGTTGTAGGCTTCTCCGATTCTTTATTATCAATATATGTTATATCTCTATTTATTATTAAATTTTTTATGTCTGATATAAATATCTGCTAACAGTTCTCTGTAGGTTGTGCTCCATTCTCTAATATCTATTATCTCTTCTTATTATTCTTTCCATCTCTAAGATCTAAGTTTAAAACCCTCTCATTTTATTTTCATTCCTTAGCCTTTCCATAGCGTAGCATATTTCCTTAGATTTTTTCCTAGCTTCCATATCTTTTTGCGCAACTCCTCATTATATAGAATTATCCTTACGTAGCCTTGTAGTTGGTTTCCTGCATTTTTTACTCTCACCTGGTAGCATTGCATTCTTTTTATATGTCATTATTCATCCAGCGCTTCTTTTCCTATTTGTTCTTCAGCGCTACATTTTACTTAATCTTATTCTGCATATTCTTTTCTTTATCTAGCCTTGTTACCACCATTACGTAGCCCTTTCATAAACTCACACAAATTTCATCCATTAAAATCTATTTCATACTTCCTTTTCATTACGTGGCCTCTTGCTTTTTCTTTGCATGTTATCCTTGTTTGTGCAGCCTTATTCTTAGCACTATAGTTTGTTAATTGTGCTTCATTTCTCTTGTTTATTCTCCTTTCTTTTCACCTTGACTGGTCTCACCTTCACTGTGCAGCAACTTTATCATTTCACTTGTATTCTTGCTCTTTTTGCAACATATTATGGGTTTTTTGGGCATAGTTCATTATTAGATTCTTATTCCTTCCGTATATTATCATTATACTAACATTTATTTTAAACATTGCAGGCTTATTCCTTGTTGTAGGTTATCATTCTTTTCTCTCTACAGACTTATTATTATTATTATTCCATCCTTCACTCATTTATTATTTTTTTTAAAATCTGGTCAAAATCTTTATTTTCACCAAAAAATGTTTCATCGTTAAAAATTTTTTTTAGCTCAATGTTTCTTAATATAATTTCATTCCTACTTTCATCATATCAATATTAACTTAATTCAATATCTGGTTCATTATTTCACTGCAATTAAAATTTGTTTCATCACTTTAACAAAAAAATTGAACTTTTTTAATGGTTAAAAATTATTGCATATTGGCATTTACTAATCGCATTAATTTGGTTGTTTGGATTCATTGTTGTTTAGTACAACTTGTATTTAAGTTTACTTTAATTCATTATGTCAATGTTAATTCTAGAAATTAAATTAACAAGTTCCAATTAAAATGGTGGGAAGTCTCATATTACATTTATTTTTTGCTTTAAACATATTCTTGATGTGGCAACTAGTGCGACTTTTGTTCCCGCTACTACTGCTTCTAAGGCAGATATTGATACTTGGAATGAGATAAATGATGAGGCTTTAGGCCTTATAGGCATTTATTTACATCCAAATTTATATGTATTAATTGCCCACTATAATGAAGCACATGCACATTAACTATTTTGACAAACACCTTCGATAGTGTAACTGAATCTCGAAAGATTCAACTCCAAGATGAATTGGAGGATCTCAAGTATTCAGATTTCTCCACTATGGATGAGTTTTTACTTAAGTTTGATTCATTTCAAAGTCAATTAACTGGTTTAGGAGTTACTTTATCTGAAATTTGGTTAATTCATAACATTTTAAAAAAATGCCTTCCTAGACAATTCCAGCAATTTATAACTAATATACATTCTCAATTATCTCTTCCTTTGTTAGCATCTCAATTAACTTATGCTATCTTTCAACAACTTTTACGTCAAGAAGAGGCTAAGTTAATTCAATTTGGCTCAATCAAATCTACTAAACATGTTTTCATGTCTAGATCTCATAATAATAGATCAAATAATCATAATCATAATAATGGTTATCATAACAATTCTAATAGACCTCATTGTAACTATTGTGGGAAAGATGGTCATGTGATGAATACTTGTTTTCAAAAACTTAAACATGAAAAGTCATCTAATCCTAATAATAAAAAATCTCATAATCATAACACTCATCAAGCTTTTTCTATACAATATGGGATGTCTAATTCTCACTCTAATGATACTACTATTTGGGATGAACCATATGATTATGGCTACTATTAGAATAACCCTCTTGATTACTATCTTCCTACTCAAAATTATTATATGTTCTCTCCTTATGATGCAATGCAATTTGATGATCCTTTCCCTCATGTTGATGACATTCTTGAACAAGAAGAGGAAATTATCTCTAACTTTCTTAAAGATACTTTGCAAGATATGTTTATTACTCAAGATGCAATTCATGATGATAGTACTAATCCTATGTTTTTTGTGAACGATAATGATACTAATGGTGATGCTTATACTATCTCTACTCTTGATTCTTCATATTATGATGAATACATTAGAGATTTGTTTTATGCAACTGAAGATTGCATTTCTAATTCTATGAATGATGATTCACAATATGATTTTACTTTCCAAAGTGTTATTGATTCAGCACTAGGAGATCCCAATGATGGGAGTTCTAGTAGTGTTTCTTTCCTTATTGCAGGCTCAGGTGTTGATTATGCTCCACCTCTATTTTTTACTAGAAATAAATATACAAAAAGAATAAATACATCTCAATAATCTCAATGGTCACTTGAATATTTGCACCCCCCTCCACAAGAAATTACATCTTTATATTGTCAAAGTGTTATCCACTTAGAAAAAATTCCTATGTACCATTCAAGCTCCACTGATTGAGTTGAATAAATACATGTTGATCAAGCTATCAACAATATACTGAAGACTCTTTCAAAAGAAAAACCTCAAAATCGTTGTAAACATTTGGGTGTGATACCTATTGATCTCATCTCCCCAAGTAAATATTAAAATTGGATGTTAGAATTTTAATGTTTCCTTGGTATTTTATAAACCAAGGTCTTGTCTCATATTTGTAATTCCTTTAATAAGGAAATTAGATATTCCTCCTTAAGAGGATTCCTACACATGGAACACACCAAATGTGAATGTGGCACACATAGATTATGGGAGTTACATGCAAACTCCTCCACTCATCTCTACTTAAGAGATGGTTCTCACACACTTCTTAGGGCTCTCATAGGGGTTCTAAGTTGGATTTCTTCTCTCTTCTCTCATTCTTATTCTTGAAATATTGTAATGAGCTTATTTCTCTCATTATTTAGGCTTTGAGCCATATTCATATTATTCACAAGGGGTTTTTTCTTTCTTTTCCCCTTTCAACTCCTTAAGTTCTTGTCTTGGTTCTTGAATCATTTTTGGTGAACTTGTAGTCTCTCTCTCTCTCTCTCTCTCTCTCTCTCTCTCTCTCTCTCTCTCTCTCTCTCTCTCTCTCTGTGTGTGTATTTGGTAAAACTATTCCTTTAGCACATTATCTTGGATTCTTTCCTTATATTTTTCCATTTTCCTTTATGTTTCTAACAATATTAGTTAAGAAGTTATAATCATCAATCCTAAATTTCTAAATGGCTTTTAGTTTTTGATTGAAGAACATAGATGTTTATGAATTGTGTTGAATAATACAAGAATTTTTGTTGATTCCCTATAGAAGATAATCCTTTAGGTACATCTGCCTGATCTTGAAGATCAAAGAGAAGAAGGATGAGAATCCTTATTGCATTGATATTTTCCATTGTCAAGTGCATCTTTTGGCTTGTAAATTTCTACATACGGTTAGTTATTAGCATCTGCAGGATTTGTTACCAACAGTTGCAGTATAACTCATTAGAAAATCATTGTGAGAAACTAATCCACTGCATGATTTATTGAGAAGAATTAAGTCATTAAAAGCTATACCCGCCTAATTCTATGGAGCTCAAAGTGAATAAGGATTTAATTCTTGTTAGTTATACTTTTGCTTGGTTGAATCAAGAGCTGGGAATCAAAGAGTCAAGTATAAATTATATATTGAGATTCTAAAAGAAAAATCTCTAACAAGTTGCACTGTGGGAAAAAGTACCAAGACAAAGAACAAAAAGCAGGCAACATAGACTTGGAGGCAATAGATAAAGAGTAAATGACACTTGGGACTTGATGAATGAGCACATGGAGGGTAATTATCACAAAGAATAGTGTATGTTAGCCTTTTAGGCGGTCACTATTTCTCATAACAAATTTCATAAGTTACCTTGAATATCTATGGACAAAGGTTCCAATTGTTAAAGATTCAAAATGATTGCAAAGAGCTACTCAAGTTTTCCTCCTCCATCGATGAAGATGATTGCAATTGATTTTGTCTTTTAGTGATTTTTGCTTTTCCTAGCCATCCAAAGCTTGTTGCATCCTATTTCTTCCAGGATTCCAAGATGGCTAGGGTGTTATATAAATAGTAAGTCTGATGTAATTTTAATGAAAATATAGTGGGATTCCTTTTCCATACTTATGATGTCTTCATGTGATTATTTATGAGTTCTTATGTATTAAATTTGTAAGGAAATCTTTAATACACTGTTTACAAAGTAAATTGTGGGATTATTCTTAAATTTGTTTCAGGGGAAGGGTAATTCTTAAGGGTGGTTTCAAGGGATTCAAGATTTGAATGAGAATTTGATGACTGGGTATGGGAATGAGAAAAATTATTTCTAAGGCATTTCAATTGGGTTCTAGGTGTGTTGTCATTAAAATATTTTTGTGAATATATGTTCATTTGACTCTTTGTCATGGATTAGGCACTGGTCTATAATTGATAAGCAGTTATCATCATCAATCCTTAAATTTCTAAAAATCTTTTAGTTTATGTTGAAGAGAATAAATATTTATGATTCATGTTGAAGAATACAAGTATTTTTGTTGATTCCTTAGATAAGTGAATCCTTTATATATACCCACCTAAGCTTGAATCTCAAAGAGAAAAAGGATGAGAATCCTTATTGCATCAGTATTTTTTATTGTCAAGTGCATCTTTTTTTTTATAAAACTATGCATAAGATAAGTTGTTAACATCTGCAAGATTTGTTATCAACATCTGCAGTAAAAGGCATTAAAAATTCAATGTGAGATACTAATCCATTGTAATATTTACTGAGAAGTAGTAAGTCATAAGAGGTACAGCTGCCTGAGTCTATGGAGATCGAACTGAAGAAGGATTTAATATTCACTAGTTAGAATTTTTCTTGGTTGAATCAAGAGTTGGGAATCATAGAGTCAAGCATTGATGCTTCATTTAGATTTTGCAAGAAAAGGTTCTAAGAAAATGGTGACTACGCTGGGAGAAGTGGATTTTACAAATAGGGTTTTAAAGTTCATAATGATTGATTTTCCGTTGTTCCATTTCTTAATTAGTTTGTGAAGTTTTCCCATACTTTTTTTGGGTGGAGACTCTGTGCTCTGTGAATTTTAGTTGTTGGTATAGCCTATTGAAATTTTGAAAGTTCTTTTCAGATTTACAATGAGTAAACAAAGAAATACCAGGTCTTATTATAGGAATAATCCTAAAATTAACTTAGGAGAAGAGCTCTATACACCTGGTAGAAGGAAATGGCCTAGGAGAGGTGGGTTTGACCATAAATCCCCTAAAGTATCTAGAGGAAGAATCCTGACCCCTATCCCTGAGAAATTTTCATCATCCTCTAAGATTCATGAGCCTCCAAGGTCAGTTGGCCCTAATGTGGCTAATACATATTTTGATCCCTTTTGGGATGAAGAAATGAATGATATAGGATTTCTCCCTACACAAGAAAATCTGGACAACCAAGGAGAAACTTTTACTACTGAAACTGCACCTTATGATTCTGACAAACTATAAAATGAAGTGATGTCTTTAAGAAGAAAGGAAAGTGAGAAGTTGTTAGAAATATAAAATGAAATAAATGAGCATGAGAAATAGATTTATGAGTTGTTAGTTGAAAGAGAATAACTCTTGAAAAAGACAAAGAATAATCAGCTTAAGCCTAGAAGTTTCAGTGAAGAGTTCAGGGGTTTGGATAAGTAATTTTTCTGTGATATTGGAGCCTTGAGGCAAAAAGTTGTTAATAATGAATCAAATTCTAAGAAAGATGAATTTGAAGGAGAGGGGCCTATTTTGAGGCAATTGCATCCATATGAGATTAAGAAAAATGCTAACCTCAAGAAGAATAACAAGAATGCATCTGATAAGGATAAATAGAAAGTGGTTGGTGTAAGTATACATGAACCCAAGAAAGAAAAAATTACCCCTGAACGTATCTCTCAAGTTGACATGGAACTGAAAAAGGATAGAAAAGCTTGGTAAAATACTTCAGGGATAACTGAGAGGGGGGGTGAATCAGTAATCAACAACTTTAAATATTTTGTACTTATTAATCCATATTGACATAAATCAAATGCACATTCATATAACACATTACACAACACATCAATTTGGTTATGGGGAAACCAAATGGTAAAAACCCCAGTGGGAATTAGTACCCACAAAGAACTATACTATTTATAGTAATCCCTGTTAAAAGATCTTTCAACCCTATTAGGAGTTGATCATTACAATGCAGTAGTATAGTGACCTGGTTAAGGGTCTAACCCTGTTAGGATTCTTTTACAATAACCCTATTAGGTTTGGAGGACTCACTGTCCAAGAGCACACTGCTCAAATGGTGAAGGCTACAACCTTCTGGATATTTGATACACACTGTATCAATAATATGAACTGCTGCATGTGACACTGCTTGTCTGATCAGTTCCTTTTTGTGCACCGATGCTTTAACCTCTTGTAAATAATTACAACAATATTATCTATATTCTAAAATCTTCTACTTCAATATCCATATTATCAACATATGATAAATATAGCTCTGCTGCTTTAACACTCTGCTCTGCTTTTCTTATCTCTAGCTTTCGCAACTCTTCTTATCACAAATGACCTTCTATAAGTACATACACCAAGTATGAGATCATGGGACCTATTAGAAAACTCTTCTTAACATTCTTGTCTGCTCTACTAAATGCGCAAGCATAATTACAACCGCTCAAGTACTGACTGAATAGATGCGTCGCTTCACTAAGTCAGCTTCAACAATTTAACCATAACTTTGTAATATTCTTGAAATACATTTGGCACCTTTTGATTAATATCAAAAACTCATAACTCATCATGAATGTACACTCGCATATCTTGAAGATAGGTGCAACTTGATCAACATGTTACATACGTCGGCCTTAAACCGTTATTCCTCTAGAACTATAACCATCAATAATAGAATTACATATCTTTACTGAAACATCATATCTGAGTCTACGTGTATGAACATAGCATAATAAACATTTCAAAAACATGTATCTATCCATGCAATTCTTCATGTCATCATATGGATAAGTACATATAGAAGTACTGCTGTGTATTATATGTTGTCATCAATGAAAAACATATAATCAATCAACTGTTCAGAATCAAATCTCCAACAATCTTCCCCTTTGGCATTGATGCAAACATATGATAAATACAACTTTTGTTCATTGTGTCTTCTTTCTTTTACAATCTTCTCAATATCCTCATCAAAGATTCATCTACACTACTACAGTTACATAGACTGTGTTTTAGATGTATACTCCCCTAGAGTATAAGCTCCTTGTATGTGTTCCTTGTTTAGCTCTTTGTTTGTGTTCCTTGTTTTTTAGTACATACTCCCCCATTGACATTAATGGTAAAGGGCATCATAAACCATTATGCACAGGTGCTACTCCAGAAGTAGAGTAGTCAACCATTCATCAGTCACACAGGACCGATGTACTTGTTTCTTTCTCTAATCAGACTTAGGAGAGGGAATTACTCCCAACTTCTCCCTTAGATACTCAAAATTATCCTTTGCTAAAGTCTTCATGAAAATGTCTACCAACTAATCTTTTGTGCTTACATAGTCCAATGTCACTTCCTTGTCTGCAACTTTTTCTCTCAGAAAATGGTACTTGATCTCTATGTGTTTTGTCTTTGTGTGCATCACAAGGTTCTTAGGCATGTTAATAGTACTAGTGTTGTCACAATGACTAACAACATGATAGTCAACTTGAATACCAAAGTCTTTAACCATCTGCTTGATCCAAACAATTATTGAACAATTTAGTGCTGTTGTAACATATTCTGCCTCTACCATTGACTGAGAAATATAGTTTTTCTTCTTGCTTGTCCAAGATACTAACCTTTCTCTAAGAAATACTTCTCCTCCTGAAGTGCTCTTCCTGTCATCAATACAACCTGTCCAATCTGCATCAGTATACACATGAAGTTGTGTATCCTCTGATTTAGGATACCATAAACCATGGTCTATAGTTCCCTTAAGATATTTGAATATCCTCTTGATTTCCATTAGGTGATTATGCTTGGGTTCAGCTACAAATCTTCCAAAAACGCCAACTACATTAGATATGTCAGGTCTTGATTGAGTTAGATAAATAAGCTTTCCAATCATAGATTTGTACAATGTTTTATCAACTGTTGTGGAGTCATCATCTTTTGAATGTTTACTTCCTGTGATCATAGGAGTGCCTACTGGTTTGTAATCCTCCATCTTGAAGGTTTTCAATATTTCCTTCACATATTTTGACTAATTAATGAATATTCCTTTATCTATCTATTTTACATTTAGTCCTAAAAAGTATTTTATAAGACAATTCATGCTCATTTCAAATTCATTCTGCATTTCTTTTGCAAATGTTATACTAAGCTTGTCATTACCTCTGAAGATAATGTCATCAAAAAATATGGCAACTAATAGCAATCCATCTGGTGTTTCTCTTGTGAACAAGTTGCAATCTGCTGCTCCTTTATTGAATCTGATTTTGGTGAGATAAACATCTAGTCTCTCATACCATGCTCTTGGGGCCTGCTTAAGTCCATAGAGTGCTTTCTTTAGTTTTCATACCATGTCTAGTCTATCTGAAAGGTTAAATCCTTCAGGCTATTCTATGTAAACTTCTTCTTTTAAGTCACCATTCAAAAAAGCTGATTTGACATCCATTTGATAAAGTTTAAAGTCTTTTAATGTCGCATATTCCAAAAATAATTTTATGGCTTCCAGTCTGCTCACAGGGGCAAATGTATCAGTGTAGTCTATTCCTTCTCTCTGAGCATATCCTTTACATACTAATATTTCTTTGTTTCTTATTACTATACCTTCTTCATTCATTTTGTTTCTAAAAATCCACTTTGTTCCAATCACATTTTTATCACTTGGTCTAGGAACCAATTCCTATGTGTCATTCTTGATTAAATGATCTAGTTCTTCTTTCATTGCATTTTTCCAATCAGAATCATTACAAGCATCTTCAACACTTAATGGTTCAATTTATGAAATTAGACATACCTCTTCATCCATTGTTATATTCTTTGCTTTTGACCTGGTCAAAACACTGCTGCTCTGATCTCCAATGATATCATTTTTAGTGTGGTATCTGGATGTAAACTTGGGAACCTTAGGTGTGACTTCTTCCTTTGTAATCTATTGTTCTTCATTGCTTGAATCATGGTCATTGCATGATACATCAATGCAATCAAACATTTCTTCAATTATAGTATCTTTACTGTTAGGTCTGGGTTCATCTTCAATCAGAGGTGCAATAATCATAGTACCTCTCTTCATCACTTCTAGCATCAAACTTGCCAATACTATCATCTCTCTTGATGTAGCACTTGCTACAAAATATTCTAAAGTATTTTACTGTGGGTACATTACCAAACCAAAGTTCATAGGGTGTCTTGTCCACACCTAGTCTCAATTGTGTTCTATTGATAGTGTATACTGTTGTGTTCACTGCATCTCTCCAATAGGTGTGGGCCACTTTTCCTTCAATAATCATGGTGCGCGCTGTATCAAGTATAATCCTATTTCTTCTTTCTGCAATTCCATTTTGCTGAGGTGTTCTAGGGGCACTTAACTGCCTTTTTATTCCATGTTCTTCATAGTAGTCATAAAACTGGTCAGAGGTGAATTCTCCTCCTCTATCTGATCTTAAACATTTCAGTTTTAGTCCAGATTCATTCTCAACCTTAGCTTTGAATA
>MU227831.1:1346429-1357116 GCA_018584345.1 Thuja plicata | reverse complement strand
GCACATTCAGATAACACATTACACAACACATCAATTTGGTTATGGGGAAACCAAATGGTAAAAACCCCAGTGGGAATTAGTACCCACAAAGAACTATACTATTTATAGTAATCCTTGTTAAAAGATCATTCAACCATGTTAGGAGTTGATCATTACAATGCAGTAGTATAGTGACCTGGTTAAGGGTCTAACCCTGTTAGGAGTCTTTTACAATAACCCTATTAGGGGTGGAGGAATCACTGTCCAAGAGCACACTGCTCAAGTGGTGAAGGCTACAACCTTTTTGATATTTGATACACACTGTATCAACAAGATGAACTGTTGCATGTGACACTACTTGTCTGATCAGTTCCTTTTTATGCGCTAATGCTTTAACCTCTTTTAAAGCATTACAAAAATCTTATATGTATTCTGAAAGCTTCTACTTCAATATATATATATTATCAACATATGATAAATATAGCTCTGCTGCTTTAACACTCTACTCTGCTTTTCTTATCTCTAGCTTTCACAACTCTTCTTATCACAAATGACCTTCTATAAGTACATACACCAAGTATGAGATCATGGGACCTTTTAAACAACTCTTCTTAACATTCTTGTTAGCTCTACTAAATGCGCAAGCATAATTACAACTGTGCAAGTACTAACTGAATAGACGCGTCGCTTCACTAAGTCAGCTTCACCAATTTAACCATAACTTTGTAATCTTCTTGAAATACATTTGGCACCTTTTGATTAATATCAAAAACTCAACTCATCATGAATATACACACACATATTCTGAAGATAGGCACAACTCAATCAACACATTACATACATCGGCCTTAAACCTTTATTCCTCCAGAACTGTAACCGTCAATAATAGAATTACATATCTTTACTGAAACATCATATCTGAGTCTGCGTGTATGAACATAGCATAATAAACATGTCAAAAACATGTATCTATCCATGTAATTCTTCATGTCATCATATGGATAAGTACATACAAAAGTACTGCTATGTATTATATGTTGTCATCAATGACAAACATACAATCAGTCAACTGTTCAGAATCAAATCTCCAACAAAGCTAAGGAAGATTTGGCAAAGCAGTTAGAAAAAATGGAGTAAGAAGCTGTTGCAATTGAGGTGAAAAGGAAAATTGCTTTCCTACATGCTACTACAAATACTACTACTAGTAGATCAATTCCATTTTGCACTGGGACACTATCACAAAACCCACCAGGTGGTTCAAGGCCAAATGTTCAAGTTTCTGTCTCTAAGTAAGGTGCCCCTCAATGTACTCAAAATAAAGGAGGTGTAGCAGGCACGAGTGGGGCTAATAACCTTGGAAAGTTTTAGAGAAGACCTGTTCACTTGGATAGATACCATCCTCTATTTTTTTATTGCATCCCTGGTTATCCAAATGCTATTCCAAATGAGGTAACAAATCAAATCCCAAATTTTTCTGGTAATAATGTTATAAATTGTGAAGAACACTTAAAATCTTTCAATGACAAGATTACTGATTTTGAGATTGATCATGAGGATGTCATAATAAAGCTTTTTTTCCACTCTATGATTGAAGATTGTTAGGAATAAGGTGTCTCAACCTTGGATAATTCCTATTCTTATTATTTTTTTTGTAAAATGTATTTCTTGCAAATAATGTAATTAAGTGTTAGTGTACATGTCTAGTTGGCATGTTGATGTGTCACTCCACTTGATGTGTCAGCATCTTGAATTGTGTGTAAGGAGATCATGGCTAAAATAGTTATCACGGATTCCTATGACACATAAGAGCTATTTCTAGAAGATTCAATGATGGGTGAAGACATGCAATACATGTGGCAACTAATAAAGTTGAGTACTATACACTCTTCCACAATCGTGGGGTTCCTATTTTCTCAGAGAATGGTAAAACCCTAATATGGCTATCCTTGGAAGTTTCCCTAAAAAGGAAAGTGCATGATATAAGAATTTTTAGGGTTATAGAATAGGATAGGAAAAGAGTGTATTGTTGGTATGATTGGGTGCTACTAGATTTGTCTTTTAGTGTTGATTATCTCCTGAAAGAACTTGCATTGCAAGTGTGTTGTAACCGTTGTGTTGAAGATAATACATTGTGCAGGTTTTGGAGTGCTAGGGTTTTTTACTGAAAGTTTTTCCCCAGGGTA
This sequence comes from Thuja plicata, assembly GCA_018584345.1. NCBI lineage: Eukaryota > Viridiplantae > Streptophyta > Pinopsida > Cupressales > Cupressaceae > Thuja > Thuja plicata. Next base: position 1,354,954 of record MU227831.1, on the reverse strand, counting down.
AATCATTGTGTCATTCTCTATTTTCTATATGCATGGTATATGGCTGCAATATCATTGTTAAAGTAGTTAACAAATCTGAAATTGTAAGGATTTAAAATAATTTGCACAATACTTTCCTTTAGAGATTAGTGTAGGAAGTTGTTTCCGCACCTGAGTTTTCTTACAAAGATGCTAGAGAATGGTTTAGAAATTTTCCTAAGGGTAGTGTTCAGACTATTTTAGGTTTTTTGAGTTGTGTCAAAATGTTTCTCCTATTCTTGTTACCCAATATTTCTTGATCTACCCAATTTTGGCCTAGAAGTGGAGTAAATGAGACTCCCATAAGGGTAGAGCCCAGCTTGTGAGGTTTCTTAAAAAAGTTTTGGGTCCTTTCATTGTTCTCTACATTGTTTCTAGCCTCTGGCTAAAAACCTAAGTCTTGTTGAGTCAAATTCATGCCAAAACCCTAAACCCTTCAAGACTTGTTCTATTTTCAAGTTACTTTTTCAAGTAACTTAAGTGTCTTTTTATGTCATGTGTGCTTTATCCTCCTTTCCTTGTCTCTTAATCTCTTAACGAGGTCAAATATTCTCTTTTCATTCAGAGATTACATGTGCATCATGGATGTAGATCTAATCCTATGGCTGGTGCTAGATCTCATAATCATAGTCAAGGTCAGGCTTTCTTTCAACAATTTAGCGAGGGACATTGATCAGGTTCTATTCTTGTCTTGATCATGCAGTTTGCGCCAAATCTCTGAATGTGACTCCAGTTAACAAATTAATTCAATGACCTAGAAACTCAGTTATCTCCAAATATCCAATTTTGATCATAGTCAAGAAAATAAAATCAAGGTTAAGGTGGAGTTTGCACAGACAGGATCATGGCCATTGATCAGAGTTGAGATCTAGGGCTGGCACTGAATCACTAGATAAAGTCAAGAGGTCAAAGATCATTCGATGATTCAGTGGTAATGAGCCAGGATAAAGACACATGTCCAAGATGAAGATTAGAATTGGTGGTTGTCACTAGATCTTGGAATAAACCAAGGGACAGAGCAAGGACTTGGATATTGTGAGATACAGTTCATCTCCAGATCTCCAAATTATATCGGGGTTAAACTTAACTCTTAGAGACTTGGACATTTACATAGTCGTTAAATCTCGTGATGAATCTTGGGTTAAGTGTTGCACTCAGAGACTTTGTAGAATGGTGTGACATGTTCCAAGAGTGAATGGATTGTGTGGTCTACATGTAATCTCCCAATATATCCATAATTAAAGAAATTTTATAGTGACTTGGAGATACAAAGGAATGATGAACTCAGAGTTAAAGGTAGGTTTAGTACCAAGTTAAGATATAAGATAAATCTGACGGACAATGCAAAGGCTCAGAGGCAAAGTTTCTCAAGGTCTAGTTCTTAAGGAACTGCACCTAGCAGCCATGTGTCCATCTGAGTAATGGAACCTGAGTTAAATACATGACAAGTTAATTTTATTTAGAGATTTAGAGATAAGATTATCTCTGAATCTAAAAATGAAATTAGAGTTAAGAAAATGGTCTCGAGATTCAGCGTGAGTTGTTGATCAAGATCATGATCAAGGGTTGTCTCCTAATCTTGAAAATAATTGGTTAAGTACAAATGCATCAAAGACTCAACATTGATCGTTGGTTAAAAAAAAAATATAGGGCTAGTGCGTGATCTCTAGATAAAACCCTAATTAAATGAAACATTCAGTGACTTGGAGATCTATTCAAACACTGAATCTCTAGATGGATCCTGAGTCAAGTAAAGTCAAGTTGAGTTTGCAAAGATCAAATCAGAGTCGTAGATGCTGAGAAAGATTGAGGACTGGTGCTAGATCTCCAAATGAACCCTGAGTTAAGGTAAATTGATCATCAATTCAGAGACTCAATTATATTTGAATCTTGTGATCTAACTTAGAGAAAAGTAAGGGTTACACTTTTTCCTTTTCGCTGAATCTCTGAATTGACTTGAGGCTAAGTTAAAATTTTAGAGACTTAGTGAGGATCATTGATCTTGTCTAAGATGAGAGGCTAGCGCAAGATCTCTAGATAATAGTGAAGGTCTTGCTTTCTTTCATAGATTCAATGTGATTCATTGATATCTTTCAGATCGTGTGATGTGCGCGTGATCTCAAAATGTGTCTCAGGTTAAAGAATTTATTCAGTGACTCAGAGACAAAAGAGAAATTGACTACTCAAAGTTAAAGGCTAGTTAAAGGTAAAGTTCAAATGTGAGTTAGATCGGATGGCAAGCACATTACCTCAAGCATAGAGTTGAAGTTCTTTATCCCTCAAGGCATCACACATGTGTGCCATGTGTCCTTCCCAGTTAATTGGGACCTATAGTTTCAAGACTTAAGATAAAGGTAAAAAGATGTCAGTTTTGAAAAGATCCAATCGCTAGCGCAAAGCCTTGAAGCAAAGATGCAAAGAGATTAAATTTCAAGGCATTGCACCTAAGTGACACCTGTCCAGATCAGATCTTGTTGCTCCTGGGTAGTTAAAAGATAATATACATCTTGGTTTTAAAGTCAGATAAAGTTACAATCTAAGCCATTGATAGAGTGATTCTACACCACCTTTGACCATTATAATGACTTTTCAAAATTTCAAATTGATTTCTCAGGGTTTCAAGAAGTGGCGCTTCTTTCCAAATTATAGAGCTATTTGAATGACTTGATCTGATATTTCAGATCATTTTGTTAGAGTAAAAAGGTACTTCTATGTTCACTTATTAATTAAATCATTATTGGTTTAATTATTTAAGTCACCTTTTTATCTCATGTTCACTTAAGTTAGACTTTAGGCATGCAATAATTAATTCTTTATTAATTATTCATGCAACCTAGGTTTCTCCACCTTCTTGGTGTTCGATCTCCTTTATAAGGATTGATCTCTTTGTATTTTATTATTCCCTCTCTGAACGAACATTTTGTCTTTTAGAACATTCTTGTCTCCAAGCTTTTCTTTTGTAACACGTTATTGTGCATACAGTGGATCTTTGTGGTTGAATTCTATGAATTCTAACAGGGTATCAGAGCCTTGCTACTACAGCTCGTTCTTGAGTATTTCATTTTTTTTGGAGCTCTGAGGGTTTCAAGTTTTTTCTCTAAGAATTTAGTGGATTTTGGGAGGATTTTTTTTTAGAGCACTTTGAGCAAAAACTAACATCTGGGTTGCATCCGGAACGCCCCAAAATCCATATTTTCATATAAGGCATGTCCAATTTGGACACAGTTGAAATCTGAGCCCTCTTTTTTGCATGCATGACCTTGGCACATTTTTTGAGGCAAAACATGCCTCGGATTTCACACCGCCTTGGTTTCCATGCTGCCACAAAATTCACACCACCATTTTTTTTTTGAAAAAAAAATATAAAAAAATTGCATGGCAATTTGGGTTTCTTGGTTATTCTCTTGTTTTGGAGCAGTCTTCGGTGTTTTTCTCATAACTTGAGCAAACGGAGGTCATTTTTTTCAAACGAGATAGCGTCGGAAAGATGTTTTTGAGACAAATATTTTGGATGGGATTTCATTTCGAGGTTTTTTTTGTTTTACTGTCTTTTTCTAGTCAAATAAATCCCTTCTTTTCAGCGCTTCCAAGCATCTAGAATGAGCATACGGACTCTGTTTTTGGCTCCCGAATAGGTGTCAGAAAGATCTTGATGAGACCACTTCAGATATACAATAGTTTGGGGGGAATTTTCCATGTATCCTACCCATTTATTATGTAGCCTTATTTCAGTGTTTTTTGGCTTCTCAGTTGTATTGGGGTTTTGGTTTCTCTCTTTGTGGGGGGTGTTTCTTTCTAGTTTTCTGTCGTTTATCTCAGGAAAAATAGAATACTCCAAAATATAAAACACAAACCCTTCTACATCTTCTATCTAGTCTGAAAGAAAACATAAAATAAAGCAGACTTAAGGTATGACATGGCAGATTCAACATCAGTTGAGCTTCTCACACCACATAATTATCATTTGTGGAAATCCTGTATGACTAGAATTCTCCGGTCACATGGGTTATGTTCTTTTTTGGATCTTATTCAGCTAGTTTTTACTCATCCTTATGAGGTCATGTAACATAGAAACAAGATGGATGAGGCCACGGGTGTTATTTCTTTGCATATTTCTGATAGTTTTCTTTTTCACCTTGATAGTTGTGATACTCCTATTGAGATGTGGGAGAAGTTTCAGACTCTCTTTGGCATAGTCAATGAGTTCCAGGTACTTTAGATTGAAGCTAAATTGACATCCTTGGCCCTTTAGACATTCTCCTTTATTTAGGATTTCTTGAAAAAATTCAAATCTATGAGGTTCTCTTACATGGTTGTCGCAACAATAAGACATATATAGAGTGTATTTATCTGATACTTTCCAAGCTTCATAGTTCTTTTTCAGATTTTCTCTTCTACATTCTATGCTACCATGGATGCTTTGGGTCCAAAATTTACCATGCCTACTTTTGATGTGTTTTTTGATCGCTTGACTCATGAGAAAATAAATCTATTTCAGATTGATTCTCTCACTGGATCACAAAACCATGCATTGGTAGCTCACCCATCTTTAGGGAAGCAGGAGAAAAAACAAAAGACATCAACCATAGAGTCTAAGAAGGACTCTAGTTCTCAGCACTCCTTTGTCTCACCTTCTCCTAATGGGGAAAAATTGAATATAGAAAGACCTAAATGTGCTTATTGTAAATAGGGAACTCATGATGAGTCTCATTGTTATGAGAAGAAGATAGATGGATATGAAAAGAAAATTTCTAATTTGCAAGCTCTTCTTCAAAATATCCACATTGATATTCCTTCTTCTTCTACTTCTCATGGGTCTTCTTCTTCATCATCACTTCAGACAGATTGAAATGACTTAGGAAAGGGTCATGCATTATGTGCAACTGCTATACCTCCCTCTTCTAGATGACTACTGGATTCAGGTGCTTCATACCATATGGCATCTTCTTAGGGTTTATTCTATTCTTTTGACGCTTCTTCTAACCCACACATTTTGATGGGGAATAACACTGTTATGACTATATGCAGGAAAGCTTCTATTGACATTAATGATGGTGCATTCCATGATGTACTATGTGTTCCATATTTGTCCTCTAACCTTCTCTCTATCTATTAGATTACTCATAGTGAGACAGGGAGGACAAATTGAGTTTACTCCAGATTCAGTACACATCAGAGATAGTGAGACAAGCAATATTATTGCTACAAGGATAGTTGATCATTCTTTCCTCTTGTACTCCTTTTCTCATTTTGGTCCACCATCTCCATTGACAGACAATAGCTCTCCTTTTTCACGAGAGCCTATTGAGGTGAAGTTAGGTCACTTGAACTTATATATAGTTCCTGAGATTAGTGTTCTCACTTCTACACCTCCAGCTCATGTTGAGTTTACATTTGTTCATCAAGATTCCTCTTCAACTTTGCCAAACATTATTGAAACATGCATCAAGCCACCTACTATAGTTGTTGAGGACATACTCGAGGATATTCATCTCCTCTTAGATGATATATTCAGCACATCTATTGGCCCACCTTCATTGGAGATTCCATTACAAGAGTCTCATACATTCTCTTTTGAGCATCAGCTAGGCCTTCCAGTTTCTCCTCATATTCAGTGGTTTCCTCTTCTTCGTCGAGTGCCTTTGTTTCTTCCACAATGAAGCCACATTGGTCCGATCATTGACATAGGGGTTCTATCATTCTGGGGGGCTTTGGAGCCTTGATCCTCTCTCATGGGGGGTGTTATCATTGCATATCAAATTTTTCAAATTCCCATGCTTTGGAAAATTTTCCCTCGTCTTTTGATTCAAATCCATGTGATCATATGTCTATAAGTTAATTTTGTGGTAAAACATTCAAATTACCATGTTCTAAATCTTAGTCGCAAAGTTGTGTTAATTTTTAAAGTGTTCTTTTAAGTGTGAGAGTGAGTGACTTGGTTGTTAATCTGCCTTAATCGTGCAGTCAAGATGCATTTTTGAAGTCAAAGTTATCAATCTGCAACTGAGTGAGTTAGTTTTGTCTTGTTGGTCACTCACTCATGGGGGATCAAGTTCTTTCTTAAAATTCTCAATGAGTTAGCGATGAGTTGAATTTTTAAGTATCGCGTAATCGCGGTGGTTCTAGGTCTTTCACTTTTGGTCCATGACTAAGCGAGTTTTATAAGTTAAGGTTAATCGTGCACTTGGGCTAGGTTATTATGTGTATCATTTGAAACCATGAGTTAGTGATGGAGTCATATTTTAGAAAGTGCTCACTCGCACAGGTTTTAACTATTGTTTTTTGTGCAGTGCAAGTACATGATGTATTATGCATTCATTATCAAACGGTCCTTGTCACTTAGTCGTGAGGTAAATATGAAATATTATAAAGTGCACGAGTGCGTGACTAAATGTTCAAGTTTTGTTCCCGCTCACTCGCCAAGGATTTTCTATCTCAAATTTTAAGTTCGTGAATGTGTGATGAAGGAAAGGATAGGCTATCTCTCACTCGCTCAAGTATAAAGTCAAGTGAAAAGATGCTCGCGGGTGCACGATGAAGAAAAATGGAAATTTGTCGCTCAGTCACTCATAAAGAAAGATCAATCAAGAAAGATCAGTGAGCGAGAAATTAATACATAATGAAGGCACTTGCTCGGTCACGAAGGATTCATTTATAAGGAAATCTCAACAACGAGTATACGACAAAAGAAAAAAGGGTCATCTCTCACTCGCTAATGCTTATGAGCTGAAAATTTTTACAGTACAAGTGAGAAATTAAGTTAAAATGCATAAAGAAAATAGTCATTGCTCACTTGCTGAGGTATAAAGACATATCAAAAAGCCACGATGACTGCACAGCCAGAAAGTAATGTGTGATCATTTTGAAAACCCGCTCACTCACTCAAGTGAAATCATGATAAATGGAGGTCAGTGAGTGCGCGACTAAGTAATAAAGTGATGTCACTTACTTGCTAAAGTATGAATATAAAGCATAAGGGGACAGTGAGTGCATGATTGAAAAATAATGAAGTTGCAAGTTAGGTCATCGCCCACTCGCAGAGCATACAAGCCAAAGCAAAGATAAAGTTTGAGTGTGCAACTGATAGAAGAAGAGGTCTTGTCACTCACTCGTGAGGACAAATTTGAATGTAAGAAAGGTACAGTGAGTTGGTGACAGATTGACATGTGGCTCATTTCAGGCTTACGAAGGCAAAAAAGAAAAAAGGTGTGTACTTTTTCCAGCAGGGATCATACAATTTGAATTAATGGCAGCATTAGTTACAGAGAGATGATTGCATGATTCTACAAGTGCAATAATTTGGCATTCAATTGGACAAGATGTCAATTTGATGACTATAAGTTTAAATGATTGAGCTTTATTTTGTACAACTCTCACTTCTGCGTCCTAAGATTTTCTGTAAAGAGCGATAAAGCTTGTTTGTCTGAAATAGTTTGTCTGAGATAGTAATTTGAAGAGGAAGGATGAGTCAATCTATTTTTCCCGCTACTTCGCAGGGGTCTGAGAAGAAGGAGGTCACACTACAAAAGTATGTGGAAGAATTTGCTGAGTTGTTGCCTGGGACTATGAATAGAAATAGTGCAAATTGGGATGAATGGAAAGACGGATGGTGCCAATGTAGAAACCTGGTCACCCCAAATTACTCTGGTAATACCTTGTTCCATTATTTCTGGAATAATGGGATTAAAGTAGTCCCTATTTGCAATCCTTGGGATTTGAATATGGAAAAATTGATTGTGCCTAATGTTTATGTTGACATAGGCCTTATTAGGGAATTAGCTAAGAACTACTATCTAGAAGATAGGGTAATCAGGAAGAAGAATAAAAAGACCCTAGTTTCCATAGATAGGAGGTTAGTGGAAGAAGTTCTTGGGATCACTGGTGCATTGTGGACAGATATTGATTTAAATAAGATTAAGGCAGATTATGTCAAGAGAGAACATTTGATCAAGAAATATGAAATGCCCAAATTTATGCCTAGGGTAGATAGGCACCTGGTGAAAATCCCTGACAATCTCAAACCGCCTTTTGACCTATCCTTATTTCACCATTACATAAAGTGCATGGTGTATGGTTTGAGAAGAGTATTAGGTTTTGATGGATATTCTACAGTGCCTCAAGATGTACTCATGATGGCCATGAACATTCAACACCCGGAGGTCAACATTGATTATGACTATGTGGGATATATAGTTGATGTTATTCATTCTGCACTAGTGGAGATACAGTCAGATGGCCCAATACCTATTTTCAAGCACTATTCTCATCTGATGTATATGATTCTATATTATAATAGGGCATCTATGGATAAGGAGCTTGAATTATTTGTTTCAGAGTATGGTGTCGATGCACCAATCCAAAGATGGACCTGTTCGTGTGCAAATGGGTACCTGTCGGAACATACACAAACAATCAATAGATCATTATATTAGCAACCTGGGGTTAGTGAAAAACAAGGAAAACATAGTAAACCTGCTAAAATTGATCTATTGCCTTCTAACTTAGGA
>MU227831.1:1329333-1340814 GCA_018584345.1 Thuja plicata | reverse complement strand
ATTAATAAATGAAATAAACTTATTTAATTCATTTAGAAATATAGGAATTAATTATTAAAACAATTAAATTGCTTTTTAATAATTAAGGGACTATAGCCATTTTAATTAAATTAATAGGCTAGGGGGAGTGGGTTGGATTGCAAGTGATATTTGATTTAGAGATTTATTTAATTCCTTTATAACTATATACTATAGCCATGTTTGATTTTGATTTGATTTGATTGGTTAAAATTGATTTGAATTGTATGGCTACAATAGATAATATAAATCAGTGATAAAAATCACCTAGGACATTAAATGGATTAAAAGAATTATGCCAAGCAGTAACAGGGTCGTTTGGACATAACTCGAGGGTATGATCACACTTAGGGCAAATAGGGTCTATAGTTGCGACAGACCGAATTCAGGTGGTTACAGGACCTAGGTATGGGATAGTGTTGGAAATACAATAATGGGAAAGTAAGATACTGAGAGGGGGGGTGAATCAGATCTTTAAATATAAATACTTAAAACAAACTGATAACACTTTCATACATAAATGAATCTAATGTAATCTCAGATAGCATCCACACCATGAAATAAGTAACACATTACACAATAATTTGGTAGCCCAGAACCCAAATAGGTAAAACTGGGGCGGGGATGACACCCACAAAAGTCTTCACTACTTCAGTAATAAAGTGTACCTATTAAGGTTACAATTTTTTATTACAAAATGTAATCTACCCTATTAAAGGTCTGCACTGTTAAAAGCTTCAGATCATTAAAATCTACCTTGTTAAAGGATTTAAACTTACAATAAAGTAAGCACTCTGTTAAGAGATAAATAAAGGCCTACTAAAACCACTTTGTTAAGAGATTTTCACCTGATACAATGATTAAAAAGTCTCAAGTATTGATCCTTCGATATGCACTCTGATGCTGATGAAGGATCTCCTCTTTTCAGTATCTCTTCTGATCTTATAATCTGATATATCTTTACTCTGTTGTTCACTGTGTTATGCTCTGCTTGATCTCTACTTCTGAACAAAATTACCCTCTGTGTATTTCACTTCAAAATGCAGTCACTTCATCAATTTATCTTTTGCCTCTTGCACATACATACAAAATAAGGTTTCAAAGACATCTAATATATATATACAGATCTGACAGCGATATCTAGATCAACGATCAAGATCTGATATCCATGCCTTGATGGTAAAATAATTAATGCTTACAATGAGTCATGCATAGGATAAAATAATTAAATGCATAACTAACTCCATATAAAAATATTAAATGCACACAATGTCGGCCCAAAAATCTTATACAAGTCGGCCGGATCACTTATCCTTTAATTTTGTATCATTCTTGACAAGTATACAAAAAACTATTCTGCTCGGCACTTGACTGTTCTGTCACTCAACACTTAACATCTCTGTCTCTACTCGGCTTGGAAATGTAACTCAGCTCGGCAATGTAACTAGGCATATTGAAAAACTACTTGACAATGTTGTTCAGCCTTGCATAGTTTTATCTCGGCCATAGTGATAGCCAACTAAAACTGCCTAGATGAATGACTAAGTGTTGGTCACTAATCATCAATATATCTTAGAGATTAACAATCTCCCCCTTTGATATTAGTGGCAAAAACAATTATCATTATGTCTGTACATTTCATCAAAAGTATTGCCTAAGTACACTAAGTACTCCCCCTAGGAATATACTTATACAAAAAGTTTACATGCCTTCAAAATTTATCAAAATTTATATACTAGTGTACCTGTGCTATACTTATGTATCCTTTCATATCTTCTTACCAACTTCCTTACTAACTTCCTCCTTCCGTAGTACTAATTTCCTTACTAACTTCCCCCTTGTTTTTGTCACTGATTTCTAGTGGGGTTAAGTTGTACTTATCCAAAAATTGCTTATGAAGCTATAGGGTGGATTCAAATGTTGTATCCCAGCTGTCCTTTGCAACCTTCATAACTTCCATTTTGATTTCTAGCTTGACAGCTAGACTCACTAAACTATCTACAGTCGATAATTTTGCACTACTTTGTGATAACTTCTTGGCTGTTGAAAGTTTGTTATGTATTACATCCAAATGATGTAACAAGCTTGTCTGAATAGTTATCAACTTGGCCCTTATACGACCATATTCAGCCATAAGCTCGTCTATTCTCCTTTGTGCATTTATCAACTTATTAAAATGTAAAGAACTGGAGGTAGTATCTTTACCTAAAGTATTACCAGTTGATCTCAAATGTAACTGTAGCTTCTCAACAAGCTGTAAATTATCCTTTGTGAAAAATTCAACATCACATAATTTCCTATACAAAGAATAGACATTGGCTGTAACTTTTTCTAAAGTTTCAACAAGAATAGAAAGTTCAACCTATTTTGTTGCTATCTCTTCTGAGATCTTCTCTAGAAATTTGCTCTCAAATCTTCTCCAGGACCATTGTAGAAGCTTCTCATTGCTATCTATGTCCTCATTTTTTAATTTCTATACAATGGTGATGAGCTGATCAATGATTGGAGCTTGAGGCATTTCATCTTCTAAGTCAAAAGCTTTTGTAAATATGTCTTTGATGTCATGCAACACCTGCTTTTTCTTTTGTTCTATCTTCAACACTTCCTATCTCTTCTTCCTTTTAAGCAACTCTTAAAGAGTCCCAATTTGTTCAAAGGATAACTCATTAGGATCCCATGGTGGAATCACACTGACTTCATCTAATGTCACATCTAAAATTGGAGACTTCTTCTTCAAGATTTTCTCCTTCTTCATTTCTGGAGAATTTATGCTCGACAGCATAATGTCTTTCCCTTTGACACTTTCAGTATCTAATGCCTCCTTTAATTCTGTCAATATGGTCTATGGATCTGGCATACCACTAGTTTTGGAACCTGTGGGAGTGGATGATGTAGAGTGTGGTAGCTTAACCAACACTTGTGCTGCCTCTTCTTCTTTAGGCTTATCAACAACATCTGTTGTTGCTACTCCACTATCTAAAACTGTCTTCACAGCCTCTAAAATAGGTGGATCTTGTGAAGTTACCTCTTGTTCAGTTGTTTGCAATTGTCCTTCACCTTTTTGATCACTAACAAATTTAATTATTTCCTCAGATGCTGTGGTCTTCCCTTCTTCTATACCAGTTGCCTTAATAGGTGAATCAGTGTGTTTTCCACTCGGCATCTATTATTCCTCGGCATTCAAATTTCTTGGATCATCAACTATATAGTCCATAGGACTGTCTATAGTCAGATCAATAGATTTTTTTGCATCTAATGCATCCTTGGTCTTGTCTTGTTCAGTGGCAATTTGATCTTTGACTATCTGAGGTTCAGGGGTAGTCTTTTCTTCAACTTCTTGTGCCTTGGGCTCGGATGTCCCTTCACCAGATTTCTTGTCTTTTGGAGCAATCAGTACAAAAATCTCTTTCTAGATCCTTGTGCTTTGTTGTACTACACCTTCTATGTCATTCTTCAAAACAACATATCCTCTAATTTTTGGCACAAACCTATTCTTGTACTCCTCAATAAATTTGATTCGTTGTTTAGAGGTTAAGTCTGGAATTATTGTGGCTAAAGTTCCTTCTTGGATTTGTCTCTCAGTGGCAAGTGAAAATTCCCATTTTATTGACAAAAAATCATATAGTTCATCAGGCACATGATTTCCTATCTCTATAGGAGTCAATTTGAAGGTGCTCATCATGTCCAAGAGGGCTTCCTAAACTTTGTGCCTATCTTCTATTTTCAACTTGTCATATTTGATAAACGTAAATGTTGCTAACCCTGCTGAATTACTTTAAGTATCACATACCTCAACAATGCTTGCTGGTTTCTTGAATTGAGCTTTAGGTATATTTGAGGTTTCATCAGTTTCTATCTTCTCCTCATCACTATCTATTGGCAGATTTAATTTTCTTCTTGGTCTCTTTGCTGGCTCACTCGGCACAACCTTAGGAGCAACCTTTGCTTCCTTACCAGAAGTACTTTTAGCAACTTTTCTCTTACCATACACTTTTTTTTTCACTTCTACTAGGGAAGTGATAGTAGATGCCCTTGTCCTTGCATGATTAGCTGCAGGAGGTGTAACCTTAGGTTTGGCTCAGCTGGGCTTGGTTACAATAACAATTGATGGCTTCTTGCCCTTAGCCTTCTTTGTAACTTCTTCTGATGCACTAACTTCCTCCTCAGTTGAAATATCCTCACCTTTTCCAGTGGACAGACGTAGAGGTGCATCCTCAGGTTCTTCATCACTACCCAAGCCAACCATTTTCTTCAGATTTTTCACTATCTTCTTTCTTTTTCTATCCATAGTTCCTTCATTCGAACTTCTAGAGATCTTAGCCTTAGCTTCTTCAAAGTTTCCATATCTTTCTGTAGTGGTGTCAATTGCCTTCGCTAGGAGTGCAATTATGGCTACTGATGCTTCATCAACATTAATCTCATATGGAAACAGCTCTAGACATGTTATTCTAGGAGTTACTTCCTTGATATAAGTGTTATATGTGTCAACTAGAAAATAGATTTTCTCATAGTGTTTCTCCACTAGTGACTTAGGAATCCTAGTCATTAATCTCATTCTCTTCTTGAATTCCACAAAATAGCTACCCATAATGCTATTGAAATTTCTCCCTAGTTTCTTTATACATTCACTGATCTGTACTGTAATGGGCCTATCCTTTTTCCACACAATATTTCCTAGAGTAGGAAATGTATTCTAAATGTAGAAGAATATACAAACTAGTAAGGAACCAAACTTACCTGATGAGCTCTTAGCCCTTCTAATTGATGCAAGGTTCTCAGATAACTATGTCTATCGTAGCTTGACAAGATCATATGTGTGATTCTTCTTCACAATTTTCCATGCCTGATCAACTGTTGTATAGGGAACACTATCCAATCTGCTGGACTGATAGAACTTGTGTGCTATAACCCTTACTCCAAAATCAAGTTCTAGATCAGTAATTGTAGAGATATTCATACCTCTTTTATTCCATACTGCTCCAGTGTTCAATGTAATTTCCTCTTTTCTATTATCCCTCATGGTTCACTTCCCATTCACTACAGGATATCTAGTCACTTGATGAATCATACTCTTGGTGATCTTGACTGGTCAATTGTCTAGCCACATGCTCATGTCATGAAATCTGCTAAGGATAACCTTGATCCATTCATCTTTAAAACCTTGGGGAAAATCTAGGGCACGAGTTAACCCTTTTTCGGCTAGATTTTTGAAATTTGCCTTCAGAACTCCGTTATCACATAGTTTACTGTAGGATTTCCTCAATTCATTTTCTCCTACTTCTCCAATTTTAACCATATAACATGATCTAACATCATGAATCATGAGTAGCTTGGGAGGAATGGATGAGAGGGCTCCCATTAAATCACTTTAAATTGCACTTTCCAGAATGGCTTGAAAGTTGAGAGGTTCACATTCATCACTCTGAATCAACTAAATTTGTTCTTGTTCTGCCTCCATACTTTTGGCTGGTGCGGAATAACTTGCAGCCATAATTCTAAAATTTAGGGTTTGAGAGATGGAAAATAGAATACCTCAGCAAGTGATGCTTCACACTATTCTCTATTCACTATTTACTATTCACTTTAATATTTTTGTTGACACACTGATTAAATCTTTGTTCCTAGCTCCATTAGGATCAATTCTGCAAATTGCTTCAATTCGCTCCGTAAATAGTAAAATCGTAAGGTAAAAATGAAGTATCGACTACTCATCCCTTATATGCTTTGAAGGGTAGAAGTAGGTGAGCATTAAATGTTTTTCCCATTGGGTTAGTGCGGGCTAGCTATCCTCGGCCTTAACATAACTTGCATCCCACTCGGCTCAGTACACTCAGCCTTCAGAAAATTTCACTCGGCCAACCAAACTCGGCACTCACTAAAGAACTCGGCTTTAGTGTCCATGAATAGTACTCAGAACCTATCAGTGCAATTGACTCATCTTGGCATTTTTATTCAAAAATATGTCCTGGTGCATCTTAACATATGCAAATATGGACTTTTCATGTACATTTTATGTTAGGAACTGATGTAAGATAAGAATTTTAAATACAGTTCCTTACATACCTCTTTCTTTTAGTTGGAGATGATGTGATCACCTGATCCATTGGATTGGGTAACCTTGGCTTCATTAGTTTCACTGCTGCATGGTTTAGACTTCTTAACCCATGTCTTGTTCATATATTCCCTAATTTTCTCAATAGTAGGAGCTAGTACTCTAGTCTTGCAATCTTTCCTTGTATGTCCAATTTTCAGACAACTATGACAAACTAGGCTTCCATTCATCCAAATTTTGGATTTACCTCTGAAATGTGTCCTTATGCAATTTTCTGGAACATGTCCATACTCACCACAGTAATGATAACTATGCCATGTATTGTAATCCCAATTGTAGTGATTGCCTTTTCTTGGTGATTTCTCTTGTAACTTTGATGTCCACTGTTGTTTACCTTTGGATCTGCAATCTTGTGCTCTATGACCAAATTTGTGAAAATTATAGAAATTACCATTGAATCTAGGTGTTTTACTTGCCTTAGCCTTACATTCACATGCTTGATGTCCAAACTTATTATAGTTAAAGCAATAACCATTAAAGTTGGTTTTAGGATTGGACTTACCATTCTTTCTTTGACATATGTTTGTTGTATGACCTGGTTTTCCACAGTGGTGACAAACAAGTTTCTTTTTTCTCGGCTTTGCATTATTTCTTTCACCTATCTTGGATGATTCTCCATCTTCAGTGGTTGTATGTTGTTCAGAGTGACCTAATCTAGAAGAATCTTTAGGTCTTCTTGATGCTTCCACCAGTTGTTCAAAGTAGCTCATAGTTGCACTTCGATCATTCACTCTATTATTGATTTCTTTCTCAAATCTCAATTCATCTTTCAATTGAATATTCTCAGATCTAAGATTAAAAATCTCCAAGTCTTTCATGCTGATCTCCTGATTTGCAAGTAATAGTTGATTTTCCATGTCCACTTGATTGACTGTCATTGTTTGCACATCATGTGTTCTTTCATCAAGTCTGGTAGTCAGCATTCTCTTGTCTTCTTCTGCCATAGCCTTGTCATCTTTGGCTTTCTTTTTCTATTCAACAACTTCACACATTCTTATTGATTGGGCTTCTTGTTCCTTTTTTTAGATTTTTGACTTCTTCACATAGTGCATTGTTCTTTTCCAGTAGATCTGCTATTGCTACTTCACTCTTAGTAGAATTTCCATTCTGAAATAGATTTGTGGTGTCCTCTTCTTGATAATGAGTGTCATTCATTTATTTGGACAAATATTTTCTTGCATTCAAGGACTTCCTTAATTCTTGTCTTGCAGACTTAAGCTGCTATAGTTCTAGCTGAACATCAATCTTTTGATTCTCAATGACTTTAGCCATCTTGTAGATCTCCATTTCAAGATTTTAATTCTCAAGCTGATTATAACCTTTTAGACAACTCTTGCTCTGATACCAATTATTGGAAATACAATAATGGGAAAGCAAGATACTGAGAGGGGGGGTGAATCAGATCTTCAAATATAAATACTTAAAACAAACTGATAACACATTCATACATAAATGAATCTAATGTAATCTTCGATAGCATCCACACCATGAAATAAGTAACACATTACAAAATAATTTGGTAGCCCAGAAACCCAAATAGGTAAAATTGGGGTGGGGATGACACTCACAAAAGTCTTCACTACTATAGTAATAAAGTGTACCTATTAAGGTTACAATGTTTGATTACAAAATGTAATCTACCCTGTTAAAGGTCTGTCTGTTAAAAGCTTCAGATCATTACAATCTACCTTGTTAAAGGATTTAAAATTACAATGAAGTAAGCACTCTATTAAGAGATAAATAAAGGCCTACTAAAACCACTCTGTTAAGAGATTTTCGCCTGATACAATGATTAAAAAGTCTCAAGTATTGATCCTTTGATATGCACTCTGATGCTGATGATAGATCTCCTCTTTTCAATATCTCTTCTGATCTTATAATCTGATATATCTTTACTCTGTTGTTCACTATGTTATGCTCTACTTGATCTCTACTACTGAACAAAATTACCCTTTGTACATTTCACTTCAAAATGCAGTCACTTCATCAATTTCTTTTCTGCCTCTTGCACATACATACAAAATAGGGTTTTGAAGCAATCTAATATATCTATATAGATCTGACAATGAGATATAGATCAACGATCAAGATCTGATATCCATGCCTTGATGGTAAAACAATTAATGCTTACAATGAGTCATGCATAGGATAAAATAATTAAATGCATAACTAACTCCGTATAAAAATATTAAATGCACACAATGTCAGCCCAAAAAGCTTATACAAGTTGGCCGGATCACTTATCCTTTAAGTTTGCATCATTCCTGACAAGTGTACAAAAAATTGTTCTGCTTGGCACTTGATTGTTCTGTCACTTGGCACTTAACATCTCTGTCTCTACTCAACTCGGCAATGTAACTCAACTTGGCAATGTAACTAGGCATATTGAAAAACTACTCGACAATGTTGCTCGACCTTGCATAGTTTTAGCTCGGCCATAGTGATAGCCAACTAAAACTGCCTAGATGAATGACTAAGTGTTGGTCACTAATCATCAATATATCTTAGAGATTAACAGATAGTTCATCCGTCAACTCATCTTTTATATTCTTTTGTAATTGGATTGTGGATGCAATTTTTGATTTATTGGGAACAAATAGGCATAGACTTCCATTTGAGGTTAGAAAAGTTTTGAGACCTTCGGAATTTATTCCAAATTGGCCTATTACTCACAATTGGGGTGAATTTTTCTTCTTTGATTACATTACTATCATCAGAGTGTATGGTTGTACACAACCACCTCATATCCTCCCCAAATTTGTTCCTTCTAGGATTGCATTTTTGAAATTTATTTGGAAAATCACTTGGGTTGACAAAGAATTTCTAGAGGGACATAGGAAGGGTACTTTCATCCCTAGATTATGGGTAGGTTGTGAATTCTCCATTGGGAAAAGAGTTTTTGACCTGATTAATGACTTCTTAAAACAATATAGAATGTCTATAGTAGTTGCCAGGTTCTGTGATCCAGAACAGTTTATACAAACAACCCTAAAAAGAATGACTCCTTGGAAAAATATTAGAGACCATGAGCCAGTGGATGATGAAGATGTTGTGAGGAATAAATTAAATAAGAATGAATTCTAGGAGAGGAGAAGGAAATGGAATAATCTCCTTCAGGCGGAATCTGAATGGAAATAATTAGACAATACATTCTCTGTTTTTTTCCCTAATCTCCCATATTTGCAAAGGATAGAGGAAATGCTTAAGTCCTATGACACTCCAATGGCACAGATACCACAGTTTAGTGCTGAGGATGAACAGTCTCAGGGGTCCCCAATTCTTGTTTCATTACATGACCCAGAACATCAAGAACAACAAGAGGAAGAGCATCAAGAAGAAGAAGAGGCCAGTGAGGAAGCTACCTCTGCAAGAGAACCACCCAGGAAAAAGTAGAAGAAAGAACACAAAATGATGCAAGACAGGAAAAGTATGGCCAAGGCTATGCTTACTGAACATGGTAAATATTTTAAAAAGCTGAAAAGCTAATTGAAAAAAGAGCCTCAAGTTGAAGGCCAAGGGGATAACCATTTGGTTTTGTTTGAAAAGGATGACGAGAGAGGCATGATAGCTAATGCATTCATGAAAGATGATGAATTCAAAAAGTATGGAGATTTCAAGACTTTTTTTATCAAGCTAAAACAAAAGGAATTGAGGCAAGGACTGACTACAGGTGAAGAAAATGTAGATAAAAATGAAGAGATTGTAAAAAAACTCTAGGATTATGATCCTGAGAGTGAACTAATCACTGTGGAGCAAGCCAGATTGTTGGTGAAAAATAGTGGAGTAATGTTGATGCCTAGTTGGGACTTATAGTCCACATTTATCATTGATCAGATTAGGAGACAAGAAGATCCCCTGTGGAAAATAGAGTTTGAGATGGATGAGGTTTTGAAAGGATCAGGATTTGATCCTAAATCCAAGACTTGATATATGTTCATTGGCCTTTGCTACACAAAGCCTCTGGTCATGACTATTAGAGAGGAAAAGAAGGCAGATAAAATGATTTGGAATCTGCAGAACACTACATATACTGAAATAGCTCAACTGATGACTCAAGTGTCATTCATGCACCTGGTGAAGGTTGATGATTTATTAAAAAGATATGAAACAACTTTTGGTCAAATGATGGCCTTAGAAAAAAAGCATGAAGAGTTTGTGGTTCTCAACCACACATTGGAAGAAGAGATTGCTAAATTGAAAGAGGAATTAGTGGAGAGTAAAAGAGAAAAGACTCCAATTCCTCAAGAAGTGTCAAAGATTGAAACAAATGCTACCACAAAGGCAAAAGAGGATTCAATAGTGGCAGAAGGCCAGTCCAAAGAATTGTCACAGGGACAGAACATAAATGTCATGTTCATCATCTTTCCTATACTTCAATATCAAATTGATCTTCTGAAGTAGAAGACTGATATAGTGTATACACTATATGGCTCATTGCAAGAAGCACAAAAGGTGGATGCTGAAGCCATGACATTCTTGGAGCCCACCTTCAAGATTTGGTCAGGGAGAGATAGGCTGATGGATAAACTAAAAATAACCATGTTAGACAGTGATTATTTTCCTGACAAAATCACAGACACCATTGAAATGATCAATGAGGTAAATAATACATATGGTTTCTTTAATGGAAAAGCTGACTTGATAAGTGGTAAGTTGCAACTATTTGGTGACCAGTGCCCTCCCTTGATCCCAAAAATATATGATGAAGGTGGCATTTTGAAGCCACAATCCGATTGGACAAGTGGATTTGATGGGATATTCACAAATGAGGAGATGAAACAGTGCCTAGAAAAGGATGCAAATGCTCAATACTACAATGAACTAATTGACAACCTATACAAGGTGGAGAGAGACATGGCGAAATTTGTTACAAAGGCCAGATCAATCGTTGATGCCAGATGGACAGAGGTTGTTGCCAAATTGGAACAGGTGAAAAATTTTTATTGGCCCACCACCAAAGAGGTAAACAGGTGTTAAGCGAAGATGAAAGGATGAAGAGGATACTGTCAAAATGCATCAACAAACCTTATTCAGACGTCGCCAAATTTTTCCACCTGTGTTCAGTTACAGTTTTTGTTTTTATGTTAACTGCATTTTTGTTGTTAAAAAAGATTTTGTAAATCTTTCCCAGTGAGTCCATAGCTTGTTGCTGTAACCACTTGAATTTGGTCTGTCGCAACTATGGACCCTATTTTCCCTAAGTGTGATCATACCCTTGAGTTATGTCCAAACGACCCTGTTACTGCTTGGCATAATTCTTTTAATCAATTTAATATCCTAGGTGATTTTTATCACTGATTTATATTAACTATCATAGCCATACAATTCAAATTAATTTTGACCAATCAAAT